>CAAHFI011417088.1:0-17279 GCA_900893395.1 Euglena gracilis
CTGTGGTCATGAAGACAGAAAAGGGGGATGTCAAGGCCATGAAGGCAAACCCCCAGGCCATGAAGGCAACCCAAGCTATCACAGCCCCCCAAGACCCCTTGAAATGTCGAGCCCCATTCATAAGGCCGGGACAATGCCTCCAGTTGTGGCAACAGCATGCCCCCCCCCAGAATTCTGCAACTCATTCAGCAGGGGGTGGAACCAAATTTCACAGCGGGCTCAATGTTTTCCAAGTCACAAACAACAACACCAGAAGAAACAACCCAAGCTCTGTCCATTTTAAAAGAGTACATGGCAGAAAAAGCTGTCATAGAAGTCAATCCACAGGGAACAAAATTTCTGGTGCCCTGTTTAGTAATAGAAAAAGAGGAGCCACGGGGGCAAACTGAGATTGCAGAGAGGTAAACAAATTCCTCCAAGCCCCCACTTCAAACTGGATCATTGGAAGGAAATTTTCCCTCAACTGGAAAAAGGAATGTTGGCCACAAAGGAGGACCTGAAAAACGCCTATTCCAACTGGAACTGACAAAAGCAATAAACATGTTCATCAGAATGCAGGTGGGGAAAAAACTTTTCAAATGGACGGGACTTTTTTTTGGATTGAACACCCTCCCCCACTGGTGGGTGCAAGTAATGCACGTTTTTCTATAATAAAAAAAAACTGGAGAAAACAAGAATTTGTGGTTTTTTGTCTACCAAAACGACATCCTTTTGGTCGCAAAATCGAAAGTTCTGGCCACACAACCAACAGGAAAGTTTTGTTGCAAGACCTAAGAGACAGTGGCATGACATAAATCACAATAAGTACCTCTGATTTTACATGGACCTATAAAAGGGTTACCTGCAAGTCCCCCCAGCAAAATTAAAATGCATCAGAAAAGAACTGGGAACATTTGTCACCAAAACACACATGTCCTGCAGAAAAGCTGCGACAACCTTGGGACAGGTGAGAAGTTTTCTCACAGCCCTCCCATGTCTTAGGGCATTCACAAACTCACAGATTCACAGACCAGGATTGGATCCAAGGTTGTGGACAAAAGATTATCCATACCCCCAGAGGTCAAAGAACAAGTGTTGGAAGTATGAGGATTTTTCAAACCACAGGAAGGCAGAAGTTTTCAAAATCAGTGTTCGGTGAGAGAAAACCACTCAGATTCATCCACCCAGGGTTTGGGGGCACTGAAGCCACAAGCAAAAAAGTGCACGAATTTTGGCGTTCAGAAATTGGCCTTGACATCAACATAAAAGAGTTGAAAGCTGCTGTGGCAGCCATAAAAAAGATCGGAAAGACCAGGGCAAAATGTCCTTCTAACAGTGGACAATCAAGTTGCATACAGAGACTTAAAAAAGGAAGGGGGCAGAAAATCTCCCTTCGAAACAATTTTGAGAACATTTTTGCAGTTGTTTCACATAATCCAATTGAACATCATTCCAAACTGGGTGAAGTCAGAAGACACGCGATGCTAGCAGATGGTGGGTAAGGGACAGAGGGGACTATACCCTAAAAAAGTCTGTGCTTCTGCACATCTTGCAAATTTTCTCCACAAAATATTTCTGCCCCCAGATGGACATGTTTGCCAACACAGGGAATGCTTAGCTAGAAAAATTCGTCAGCAGATGGCCTCATCACCGAGCAATTGCAGTGAACTCTCTAGAGTGTCTACTGGAGCAGGGAGGTTTATGCCAACCCCCCCCATGGACTCTAATTTCACCATGGTTGGTGAGATTGAATAACAACCCTTAATTGACTTGCCTGGTGGTGGTTCCACAGTGGGCTGGGAGCGTTTTGTGGCCCCTGTTAACCAGAATGATCATCAAAAAAATGTCCTGTGACTCAAGTTCAACCTCAGTGGGGATTGTTCTAAGATTGCCTGGGGGAGGTCATGCCCCCTATGCCACCAGATGGCCCCTCCTCCGTGTGCTGTTATCAGGGAGGGTTTGCAAAGAAAAGAAGTTCCACCTGAAAATATCACACTTTATCTGAATTCCTTGAAGAGCCTGGGAAGGTATGAGAAAGTATTTCAATCCTTGTGGAATCTTTGTGTGCAACATGGGGGTGCACCCACCACATGACAGCGTAAGAAACAGCCAGCTAGATTTTGAGACTGGCCCAGAACTCTCCAGATCAAGCAAGAAATCCTTATAGTGCTGTGCTGATGATTCCAGGTTGGGAAACTGTTCGATTTTCCTTCCCCATAAAAAAGCAAAAAACTTTGGGCCACTTCTGGTGAAAAGTATTCCCCCTTTCCGATGCCAAGGAAGTCATTTCCAAGCTTTTGGCCGCTCCCCTGAATTGGGAGAGCATTCAAGAGGTCAGTGGCAGAACAATTTTGTCTCTGCGATTGTTTCATTTGTGAAGGTCCGCAATAGATCACAACGTTTGCAGAGAACCAAGTCCAAGGTGGTTACATGCTTCTTTATCAAAGTTGAGATGAAACGGCCAAATGCGGCCCAGATTCGAACAACTGATGACATTGTCGCCTGCATTCAGAGGTGTATACCTTTCTGCTTTGCTATGTCGGTTGGTGCCTCTGACAGCTTCCCAGGGTGTGCAAGGTGTGCAGGTGGTGCTACGTTATTGTCTTTAGATCATCCTTATGCACATTTGACATCCAACAGATTTGGGCAGGATTACCAATAATTTCTTATCACAATTGGGAGCACCGACATCCTTTTTTGGAGCTCACAGCATCAGGAGTGCTGCAGTAAAAATGTACAAGTCTTTCGTTTTGTCCTCAGAAATGGTGTGTGAATTAGGGGGTTGGAAAAAAACAGAGGCTTTTGCAAAACACTACCTGCGGTTGGGAGCAGCAAAGGCTGCTGGAGATTCGTTGTCAAAATGGTGGTTGCAAAAGGGTTTGGTGTGCACAGAGTCCCATCGAGCCAAAGTGTGGAGCAAGGGTGGTCCAGTAATCCCGGGATAAACCGTGACCAGTGACGGAGGGACCTCGCTTGCGAAACACAGAGGCAAGATGCCCCCCCCCCCACACACACACAAAGATGTCAACCCAGAGGGGCCACAGGTTCCAGTTCACCGATCCAGCCAACTGCCGACGACGACCAAGCAGTAAGGAGAAGACGCAATGCAAGAAAAACAAAGAACAATAGCCGGCGAAGAAAGACAGGTCGCATCTTGCCTTTGTGTTTCGCAAGTGAGGTCCCTCCGTCCGTGGTCACGGTTTAATCCAGGACAACTGCTCTCCGGCTTGTGTTTCTCCCACACCGAAACCGAGGGAGGGTCGAGGAGTGAACAGCACAAGCCGCTGCTTTCCTGGGGCTGGGCTGTGCACGTACTGTCCTTTGCGCTGGTTGATTCGGTGGTGGGAGGGGACGAATACAATATTACAAAATAGGCCCCGGCTGGACGCGGCCCCCATTCCACCATGGAACATAGGTAGCAGGGTTTACCGTACCTATTTTGGGGTCCCCCACCCCGATTTAGTGCCCCATGTAGCACATGTGGCACACGCAGTAGCACTTGGTGCACCGGTATGCTGCCTCGCATGCCGTAGCCAGGTTTCAGGCTAGTTTGGATGGCCTTCCAAAGCAGACAGTGGCACAGGACTGCGGCAGCGGAAAAAAATTGAATATTAGAAACCATTACCTAAAATTGTGATCAAAATTTCCTATGACAAGCCTATAGCTGTTTACATTATCGGGGTAACAGGGCAATCAATGAGAATAGTGCTGGCAAAACAGCAGAAGCAAAGCATACAGTAAACAGCAGGAAAATAAAACAAATAATACCTGGATGGTTTTTGCTGTCGCATTGTTGAAAACGAAGGCCCCTCGCTTGTGAAAGGCTCAACGTAGTAACCGCGCAGGTTTGGTCAGCTCGTCAATCAGCAACAACGCCGGACATCTATCTGAGGGGCACGATAAATCACCTTGAAGAACAGTCAACGGAAATTATGTGGGAGCTACCTACGTTCCAGGCCACTCACGTCGAAAGCAAATAGTTCAAAGAAAATAGCCGTTTGCCCTGCAAAGGAATGGGACCAAAAGAAAAGCCAGCGGGTCCATTTCTTGTGGAGGAGGGTTGCTTGGTTGGATGCACACAACTTGCTTGCAATATCCAATGTTTTTTTTCTAACGTGGGCTGCTTGTCAAACCTGGCTACACTCGTAACCCACCCCTCCTAAAATGCACAATCTGGCTGAATCACTGGGCACCCGGGGCTACCACCCCTTGGGGGGCAAGAGCTAGCACTTTTTTTTACATCCAGCATAGTTTCCAGCACCTCGTAAAAAAGGTGCTCCTTTTTTTGTTAGTCCCCATATCCTCTGCAACTATGCGTAATGGGGAAAAAATGGGTCAATTCCGAGTGAATTGCATAATGTCGTAAAAAAATGCGTAATTTAGGCCAAGTGGGAATTTTGGGGGGAAATTGCTGGCCAAGTGGGCATTGCTGGCGGGGGCATTTTTGTGCACGATTTTAGGCTCTTTTAAATTTTCTGGTGCAGGGGGGTTTCTCCCCACTTTTCCTAATGGACGTAATTTCTCCAAGAAATTGGGTTTGTGGTTTTGTGGGTGTTTGGGTTGATGACCATGTTTTATCCCATGAACATTCTGGGATGAATTAACTGACCTGCTGGTGAGTGATTGAAATAATTGTAACCACTTCATTTACAGGAGGTTGTCGAAAATTTGCAGTGGGCGGTGTGCATGCATCTCTCACACTCTCTCTGGTCCTCCACTCTGATCTTGTTGTTGGTAAACATACCATAGGGGGGCCTACGTGGGTCCCCCCCCTTGGGTTGATCTCCCCTGCCATAAGGTCCACTGTGGGCCCATTTCCTCCCTTGTCCAAGTGAAGGTCCTCTGTGGGTCCATTTGGGGGCCCTCCTTGGGCTGATTGAAATGAAAAGCCCCTGCAGTGATGCCTCTTAGCATCTGGGGGGCGTGTGGCCCACCCCTTGAATAGCTGCCATAGCCCTTTGGTTTTGCCATCGTGGCTCAAGCCCCTTTGAATGTAATTCTGGCATCGATGGACGGGGCTGTAATTTCAGGTATCTTGCCAGGCCCAATTGAAATCTGGGGAAGCCCTGGTGCTTGGCCACACCTATCCCCCCTGGAATGGAGATGTGGGCTGAAATTGGCAGAGGAGGTTGGCGTAGACCTCTTTTGCCCCTTCCAGTGGGCATTCCGTTCCAAAACTGGCCCCGGTTGCCCTGTAACAGTGGCCCTGGTTTCCAAATGCTTGTTTGTTGCTTGTCCCCCTGCCCCTGATTCCATCTGGACGTGTTTGGGGTCTTTGGCTTGTGGGCCGGGTCTGCCGATCTTGAGGGTTTTATTTAACCATTTGGAAATGCATTGGGTTTTCACCCTGGGGGCCAATGGTGTTCTGCTGTTGTCTGGGTTGTCTGCCCACTGCCTTCCAGCACCTGTGGCCAGCACTGCTGTTATTTGCTTGCCACTGTAGAACTTTCTTTGGGGGGTGTGGAGGGGGCAGGGTTGGCCACGGTTGCCAACGTTGAGACTGCACCTCCAGGTTCTCCAGTTGGCGCTGCTTGTTCTGCAGGTTGTTCTGATCGTCGAAGTGATAAGCACAATTTCACTGCATTTTGCATCGACTTCAAATTCAAACTTGAATTTTTCTTCGGATTATGGTATTCTTCAGCTTCTTTAGTTTCCGGATGTTGACTGTGTATCCTCTCGTTCTCTTCCAACTGCGGTGTTCATGCTTCTGTCTTCTTTCGTGTCGAAGAGAAAGACTAGGACTCAGCCAATGCTCGTCAAAAAAAGGCACTAAGTGGGAACTCCTATTCCAGCGCACCTAAACAATCATAACACACCCCATGCTGGGACGTCGGCCTGTGCACAGCACAAGCTCCTGCTTGCCTGTGAGGGCGTGTCCCCAGCACTTGCCTTCGTGCACAAGAATGTGCAGTGTCAACCGCCGAAAATTTCAGAAGTCCGAGACAACTTGAAAACAAGGTTAACATCAAGTTCACACAGCAGGAGAGTTCCTCAGCTACGTCCCCTTACTTCATTCATACCGAAATCCCATTTTTTACTTTCGCCTTTGCAGCCAGTTTTGTAGTTTTGGCACAAGCCGCAGCTGCGTTCCTTTAACCACCACACACCTTATTTCAGCCCAATTTTTTTGTCATAGGTTCTCTTCTCGGGTGTTAAGATTCATCTGCAGTTTGCAAATTGACCAATAACTTCAACGAATGAGACAAGAATTTCAGAATTTGAAAAGGAAAAGTGGGGCAAGATCAAGTCCAGGGGCAGCAACCAACCCCCCAAGGCCCCCAGCACCCCAAGGAAAACGATTTGAAGAAGATGTTTCAATGGGAGATGAAGAGGAGGGAACTCCCACTGCTGATTAGACTTACGCCCCACACACATTAACCCCACGCATACTGATGCCCTGGCCTTTAGCCAAAGAATCGCATCTCCTCCACCCCTTGACCTTTTGAAAAAACGTTCTGAGGGTCTGAGAATGTAAGTGGGAGTACCCCAGGGCCACCCCAACCAGAAGGAAAAGGTTTGATCAAAACCTTTTTCGCGCCCAGGAAAAAGTTGAAAATGCTTTAAATCTGTTGGTGCACACTGTAGAAACAGATGATTTAGAGCATTTTAATGCCACCTCAGCCTGGATCAGAAGTTCGTGGCAGGACCTGCAAGAAATAAGCAGACATTTACTGGCAGAAAACAGTAAATCCTCCGGTCTTGACCACAGACCACTAGAACCACTTAACAACCACCAGGTTATTAACAAAGGAGGAATAACAAAGGTTGAAACAAAGAACACAATAAACTCAGCCCAGGGGCATGGGTAGAACAGCAGATGACAGCAGAAGAGACCCAAAAGGATATCCAACTTTTGTAATGGAAACGGAAAACGAAAGGGGAGTAGGGTGCAGATGGACCCACACCTGCACCAGGGTCTGCCAGAAAACTTTCTGAACAATGGGTCACCGTTACAAAAAAGAAACACAATCACAATCCTGCTGGAACAGAAAAACACCTGCACCCCACAATGCACATGGACGGGTCCACGGAAAAAAATGTAACACTGGGTTACACTGGGGGCAGACAGACCTCATGGACCTGAACCAGTGCCACAACATTCCGCAATACAAGACAGACACCTGGAAAACCCTGTTGCAGGCTCTGCAGCAAAAAGTTTTCGCACCGGGCGATCACCTTGGACATCAAATATTTTTCTACCACTTGCAGGTGCATCCACGTTCAGAGGTGCACGTGGTTCAGGATAGGGAAAACGCTTTTCACATCCAGGCCCTTACATTTGTATGGGCTCTCAGTCCCTGGTGGTCACAGGAATTAACCAAACCACTGAGGGCCTGGCGGAACCAGAATAACATACCACATGTGTGGTAGGTGGACGACATTCTTCTGCTGGCGGAAACAGCAGAAGCTACCAAGTTCAGGACAGCTGCCTCATCCAACAACTGACAAAGTATGAGATCAGGCTGAATGTGGAAAATACAATGCACGAACCAGCACAGAGCCTGACATATCTGGGACACCAGATCAACCCGACCACCAGTAAAATCAGGCTCGTGCAACACAAGGACCAATTGGCATTGACTCAGATCAAAGACCAACTGAAGGGACAGAGGTTCCAACCCATGCCACTGGCCAGCTTGGCAGGCAATCTGCTGGATGCCTGTCACAGCAACATTGCTTTGCAGGGTCTGCGAGCTCAGCTGATGAAACAAGCTGCCAAGGGTGTCACAGCCAACTGTCGCAGAATGGGTTTTTGGAGCAGGCACAAATGTTGGAACCTGTTCAGGGAAAAATCACCAGCAGAGAAGGACCTGCTGGAGCAGGTCCTCCACGCGACACAGCATCCAGTACCCAGACAATTAAGACCAACACACAGCTGCGATTCAGTGTACGTCCCCTGACTCTATTGCGACTGCCTGTCGGCCTACTTACACCCTCCCGTGGGAAGAGAACCAGGAGAGTAACAAAAAAGAAAGTCTTTCAGTTAACTATTAGTTTTTATTGCTTTTGCGCTTATGCAGAGCACAAGGCACAGGTGTTGTTTTGGAACTTCAGTTCCAGTAGTGTTCTCCTATCGGAGTTCAAATATTCAAACCTTGGTTTGCCCTTTTGGGCTAATGAAGCACGATACAAAATAATAATACCACCTGTGAACAGGGAGACATATCCGAGATGGGATAGGCTATTCCTAATACTGCAATTTGTGTTTCAGAACCTGGAATAGTACTTTCTGGCATGCCTGTACATTGTACTGTACATTGTGCAGATTGCTTTTATGCACAGTGTCATGGTGCTCATGCTGCCTGTTACACATCCACCTCCCAGGGCTTTGTCAGATTCCCTTACTGGGCCAGGTCATCAAGGTTACAAGCAAGGCCGTGAGATAGAGGAACATACACCAGGAAAGCATATCTTGGGTCTGCTTCTCCATCACAAGGTTGAAAAAGAAACGGGTATGAAGAGAGGGGAACC
The DNA here is from genome assembly GCA_900893395.1 of Euglena gracilis. Taxonomy (NCBI): domain Eukaryota; phylum Euglenozoa; class Euglenophyceae; order Euglenales; family Euglenaceae; genus Euglena; species Euglena gracilis. The sequence continues at coordinate 8,452 of CAAHFI011417088.1, forward strand.
CAAAAATTCAAAAACGTGCAAAAGAAGTTATCCGCTTATGCGGTTACTAACTTATTGCGCTTAAAGGGGTGGAAGTGGAAGAGCCCCTGAGAAAGTGGGGCTGGAAGGTTTTCATTCCCGAAAGCTCCATCCACCACGTTTGGGGTGTACCTATGGCACGCAGGGATGTCTCATTCCATAACCGGAAAAGATTGCAGAGGTGGGGTGTGGAAAGAGGGGCGCCTGTCCAGTCATACCTAACCAGGGAATAAAGCCTTTTGACAAAACCAACTGCCAGCGACAGCGATTTTGCCCAGGGGGGGAAAGAGTAGAGGAGTGGAGGGCTCTTCAAAAGACCTTAGGTGAAATTTTTGCTGTCTGGCAGTCTTACGGGACCTTAAGGCAGAAAAGTAACAATTTGGTACCTATTATTACGTTGTGCGGGCTGTACGCCGTGTGTCTTCTTTCTGGCGGCGTATACCGCCGTGAAGACTTCACAGGTCCGCGCGAGCACGGTGTTGTCGATGGGGTATCCCCAGAGGCGTATACCTCGGAGTAACGGGCTACCGCACAACAGAAGGGAGCTGTTCGGCAAATGTGCTTGGGTTGATATGGTTGGCCATTCGGCCCGAGGAGTAGCATCATTGAGCCTGAAGAGGAGGGGGGGGTACGCACAAACAAAAGAAATTTGGCATTGCAACAAGTGCAAAGATCCTCCAGATCCTTGGTAACCGTATCGGTAAGTTACCACTATGTGGATTTTGGTGCTTATACAGCTACTGGATTATCTTAGCCAAAACGCCAAAACACCAGATAAGTGATTGACAACCCATCATAGGTTTCAGAGATTGAGAAAGCAAGTAAAATAATGATACGAAGCCATGCTTAGCTGTCCCTTTGGGACTGTTCGTGACACCGAAAACGGTGATGCACAAAACAAAATGTACGTTGTCAAGCATTTGCGGTAAGTAGCCACCAAGGCAAATAATCATGTACGACACGTTTTGTTACAGAAAAGGCACAGTTTGTCCAAAATTCACCTGAAGAGCGTGAATTGAACGATTTAAATTCCGCCATAGCCCTATTTGACAATTGTGGCACTTTTTTTTTTACAGAACTGCCTTGGACAGCGGGGGTTCCTGCTGTGTAGTAGTTCGTATAAGCCGATTGGATTTGTCTAAGAAGCTGTGATAGCTTCAAATGTTTGGAAACATAGTTCATTCGCTCAACGAGCGTCAAAACATGTCCTGCTAGTTCCTCACGGTGAATATATTTGACGAGTTTGGGTATAAAGTGCAGCAATACTTCACCAACTTGTTATTTGATGTGGTTTTCGCCCTACCCATCAAATTCGAATGCCAACCCAAGCCATTTTGAGTACCACAGGTCTATCGACTTCCACTTTCGGTCATGGGGGGCCTATTGCCGCCATTTGTTCTCCAGAGTGATTCTGGAAACCAAACTGGAACATGATGAAGCATATTGCTCAACCAAATCCTGAAAAGAAATGCGCCCGCAAATGATTAATTGTCTGGCACGTTCCTTTTCGTCTTTTGGTAGACAATCTATGAATTAGTTTTTGATCACCTCCGGATTTCCGTCCTGGGTTGGTCCCTTCAATTCCCAGTAATACTCCCAGTCACGGAAAAACTGTTTCCATGTTGCTGGATCACCGTCCCATTGGGGCTTCACCTTATTCACGATTACGATGGTGTTTTTGAAATCTTTCTGAGTAACACGTGGCCCTTCGGTGGTATTCATGGAGGTGGGCCAGGGTGTGGTATCGCACCATGTGTGGTTACACTGGTGGTTGCACCAGGTGTGTTGTTGGGTAAGTTTTGTGAGTGCGCATGGAACATACCACCAAGTGACCATAGGTACCATGTAAATTTGGGGTGTCGCGAATGCGTGAATGGTGATGCGAATGCGCAACGGTGGGTGTTGTTTCTATGGACTGTACCATTGGTGGAACCAAGCATATTTGCGAGGTATGACCAATACCCGGTGTGGTGGTGCGGCTCATAGCGCGAGTTAGTTCAGATTCCGTAATCTCTTGATTTAACAGTGGGTTAGGTGTGGTTCTTGATGGTAAACCCGTCTCATCACCCTAAAACTTGTCCGTTGGGACTGGTAACGCTACGGGGGGGACCTCCACATGAGCGGAAACGTCGTTTGGTGGCACTGTGCCGTTAGGCTCTACAATGGTTGTGGGAATTGCGCGTTCTGAGCCGAAACATGTGGCAACCGTACCCGAATGCGGGATTTGTTATACACAACGCAATTGTGCATGCACTTGGTCCAGATTTGTTGCCAGTTTATGCACACTTTGCTACAATTTGTCAACAGCTTGCAAATTTTCGTTTATCTGGCTCATATCATCCTGTAAACGCCTAACTCGCATACGGTATGAGGGTAAATCATCCAACAGCAGAATTTTGTCGGAAATCGACAGGAAATTTTGTGAAATTGCACCAAAAACAGTGTCCAATTCTTGAACTCGTACCGCTAAAGTGCGTATCGCACTGGAGATGGCCTCCAATTGTGGAGGTGGTTGGTCTGAATGCGTAGTTTTGACTTTTTCAGCCATTGGCTGTTCCATCAAGACCGAAACTTGCGCAGATAGCGCGATAAGGTCAATTTTCAAATTTGTGACATCCCGTTTCACCGTTTTCTCGGTATTTGTGAGACTGTCACGAATTTCTTGCATAACTTGGTGAATTTCAGCACGCATTTCAGCGCAAAACTGCTCCAAGTGTAGGAATGTGAGTGTGGGTATGGGTGTGGTCGATGGCAATGCGTCTGGGGTTGGTGGTTGCACCTGAAGCAATTTTGTGCTTAATTCTTGCACACATATCTGCTAATCCGCTATCGCGGTTTGAATTCCGGTCACATCCGTTGTTTTGCTGGTCACTTTCCAATATCGGGCATAAACCTTAGCCGAAGCGGCTTCGCTTTTTACCATGACATTTTGCCGCTGTTGTTGCACATCCTGAAGACCACTCTCCATATTCGCGATTTGTGTGTGAAAACTCGCCACTTCAGCGGCAATTCCACCACAGAGGCAAGATTGTTGCTCCAAACGAGAAAGTCCTTCCTCCAATTGTCGCACATAAGTGATGGACGAAAAACTTTCACCAGCTTGGGCAGAAAAGCGACACAAATTTGCGGACTCACCGCTCAATTAGAAAATCCGCCGTTGCGCTTCCTAAAAGCAGTTGCAAGGGTGAAAAACTGCTCCAGTGTAATAAATTGTCCCAAATCGGGATATTTGGTGGAGGATTTGTGCAACTTTTGTTGCAATTGTTGGAAAATTGCCGTAATTGGCTCCGGTCGACCAGATAAAGCCCGCAAACTATGTTGCAAGTAGGAAAACATCGCATCATTGCGGGACTGTGTTTCACAAGTTGTCTGGCACACTTTTTGGAATTTTTGTGGTGATTGTGTCGGCAAATTTGCCGAGTCCATACAAGGCAGTGCATGAAAAGAACCCGTATCGGATGGTTTTTGCAATTGTCTGATAGGACCTGCAGGTGGGAGTGCATTGGGGAGCTGGAAAAAACATGGTGTTTGTAACCCACCCTCAATAAAAAAATTGTTGCGGCGAAACTGCCTCAGAGTAAAACGTGCCTATCGGCATGAGTGTGAGATCTCTCTGGGGGGAATGGCTGTCAGCCAATCGGCTTTCCAACGAGAAGGGTTGTGTCCGTTGGGCTACAGGTTGCTCGATGTAGATAGACACCGATGGGTGTGGGGGAGCCCATTGGGCAGTGGAATGAGGCACCGTTAGGTGTGGTCCCCTTTGTGGTTGGGAATGCTCGATAGAGCGGGAGAAATGGGTGGGTGGCTGCTCAGTAGAGCTGTAGAACTGTGTGGGGGGTTGCTCAATAGAGATAAAGGTGTCCACCGACTGGGACGGAAAAGCTTGTAGGAGTCCATGCTCCTCCTGTGACAATTCATGAAAAGTACTTCTCAAAGGACCAATCCAGTCTTGATAATCAAATAATGTGTTGGTGCTTGAGCTCTGCATGTTTTTATTTGCAGAAACAAACACAATCAAACCCCAAAAGGCAAGCAAAGGAACAAACTTAGAAGGATGTGGCAGCGTATACTGCCCAAAACCTACTGAAGCTTGTACCTGTGCTTAGAAGTTGGCTCCAAGCAGCTCGTGGATGCTTTGTAGCCTATAGGCTCAGCACCACGCATTGTTTGAAGTAACCTGTTAAGATGGGGAGGGAGGAGGGGCGTTGGAAAGAAACCGAATCTGCTACCAAGTGTACGTCCCCTGACTCTATTCCCACTGCCTGTTGGCCTACTTACACCATCCCGTGGGAAGAGAAACAGGAGAGTAAGAAAAAAAAGCCTTTCACTTAACTATTAGTTTTTATTGCCTTTGGGCTTATGCAGAGCACAAGGCAGACCAGGTGTTATTTTGGAACTTCAGTTCCAGTAGTGTTCTCCTATCGGAATTCAAATATTCAAATCTTGGTTCGCCCTTTTGGGCAAATGAATCATGAAACAAAATAATAATAACACCTGTGAAGGGAGACATATCCGAGATGGGATAGGCTATTCCTAATTCTGCAGCTTGTGTTGCAGAACCTGGAATATGGCATGTCACTGTACATGTAAAAATGCACATCACCACCCAGGAAGCTTTGGCATGCGCCAAAGGGATTCAATTTCTTTCTCCACACCTGTCAAACGACTGTGAACTGACCATACAGACAGATGCCTCAAGCACAATGTGGTGTTGGAAAAAAGGGTCAAAGGTGCACAGCCTGAACTAGCCAATAAATGCCCAGCAACAGGCCTTACACCCCATGAATACCTTCACAAATGTCAACCGTATTGCAAGGCAGACAAACAAACGGGAAGATTGGATGTCCAGACACCCAGATCCAAAGAATTACGCTTTGGACCATCAGATTTTCTTGCAGCAGATGAAACATTTCAGGTGCTAGCCACAGGTGGACATTTTTGCCAACCCAGGCCACAAAAACGGGCATATACCCAGGCATTTTTTTTCATCCAACCTCTTCTAGATTTCGCTTTCCCCAGTGTTGTTGAGGATTCCCCAGGTGTGCCTGATGTGTTCAACGTTAATTCTTCGAATGTGTTTGACAAGAATGATTCGAATTTGTGATTGTGCAGAAAGGAGCTTAATTGGCGGCACCGGGGAATGGAGTCCACTGTCTCCTTTTTGTGAATTTTTTGACATTTACGTTTAATTTTGCTGTGGGGTGCCCCCCGAACACACTGGTGGTTCTTTGGACTCGTTCCAAATCAAAACTTCTGTATAAACAGAGGATTTGTGCACAGAAAATGAGTTGTGTACGCAATGTGCATATATCAGAGGGCAGGGGGGACTGTGCAAGTCCCAGGAGGATTGGGAGGGGTTCCCAGGATGCACCATATTTCTCCAAAATTTGGTTCCAAAGCCTTTTATAAGGTGCAGACATGGCATGGAACCTTAGGTCTCCAAATCAAAAGCATAGCACTGTATGCACTGCGTGCTTTGGCCTTTAAAAAATGAAGCAGTTGAATTAAAGCGTCACCACTTGGTTAGTGGTGGCTTCAGGGGGGCACCCCATTTTGTCAAAAGGCTCCCATAAAAGCGTAAAGGCACTTTGGTAACGCTTTAAACTGGAGTTTCGTCCCAGTAAATCTTTAATGGTTGAATTTTGTACTTGTTTTCCCTTCAAGAATTTGCCTGAGCAAAGCATGCAAAGCAGGGGCCACCTGTGGGGTGGCATTTTAGCACCCCTGCAATTGGTGAACATACCCATGTAGGGGGTGATTTTCACGCACCGGGTCTCTGGTATTTTCATTTTTATTAACTGGGGCCACCATGTGGCTGAATCCCCGTGGGTGGTGACCATCAAAACTTTGGCCTGTGAAAACATTTTTAATCTGGGGACGAAGTTTTGAATTACAGACCAGGGGGTGTTTGCATAAAGATCCCCCATGTTGTCCAGTGGACATTGTAAGGCATCCACTGCTGTGGCATCCCAGTGTGGCAATCTGGCCACGAAATGTTGCAGTTTTTTTTGTTGCCTGGGGATGCAAAAAGGCCTATTTTCATGGTTATGTAATCTTTGAACTGCTGCCACAGCCATTTAAAAAGTTGGGGGTCCAGTGAATAATCACCCATGTCCATTTCCCACCTGCTTATGCAAGGAAATTCTTTGAAGGGGCCCGCTTTACTTGCAGGTTTATGTTGTGCACCATGCACCGTTTCAAAAGGGGTCTTAGCATGGAATTGAAGGGGTATTTTATGCCACCCCCTTTTGTTAAGTAATAGTAAATCCCTTGATTGTTTACTGACAGGGACACAGTTTCTCCTGGCTGCCTGAGGCTTTGAACTGTGCTTATTGCTGCACTTAATTCCTTAAAATTTATGTGCAAAATGGAGTTTTCGCTCAGAATTCCTGCACAAATTTGCCTGCTCGAATGTCCAGCCCCCTCCCCCATAGGCATGGGTGCTGCTGTCTGATGGTAACTCCCGGTTGCACTTTGGGGGAAGGGCCTGCCCTCCCAGGTGTCCAGTAGAATTCTAATTTCCCTCAATTGGTTCTTTATTCTTTGGCACATTTGGTGTTTTGATTCCCAGAGGGCTGTTGAATTTGACCGAAAAAAAAATTGCCAGGTCATTGTAAAGGCCCTTACAAATCGCGGGGCCATTACGTTGCATTGAAGTTGGCGCAAAATGGCAGCCACTTGACATAACATTTTTTACACCATTTTCCCCGGCTCCTTTTTTACTGTTTCCTTTTTCTGTGGGGGCACCTGTAATTTTCCTCTCGGAAATTTAGTTGAAACCCAAGATGATTTACTACTTGGGTGGGCTGCAGGGTGGTCTTTTTTACATTGATTTAAAAGCCCTGACCACTGCGTTCAGGTGACTTTGTAAGATGCTTTGTGTTGGGGCCACCAGTAAATGTCTTCCAGGGAAATAAATAACTGGATTCCCTTTCTTCTCCACAGCTTTCCGAATGTCTTGATTACTGACATGAATATTTGGGGCATTACATTTAGGCCAAAATAGCCTGCCGGGAATTCCCAGGTCTGCCCCCCCACCTGATGACTCAAAAACGGCCATAGGCCTAGACTTACTGGAATACGAAAATGGGCAGCCTTTAAGTCTATTTTTACTGCCCGGTGGCTTTTTTCAAACCTGAAAAAATGTGCTGGATGTGGTCCAGCTTGAAAGGTTTCACTTGAAACTGCTGATTTAGTTCTCTGCAGTCGCTTATCATTCTCCATATTGTAGTTCGCCCTTCTAGTTTGAAATTAGAAACCATGGATTAAATGCTGGGTTTCTGAATCCCAATCTCGTTTTATTGCACCATTTTTTTTTGTAATCTAGCAGACTGTTATCTACCTGGTTCAGTTGGCGCTGGGTTTTTGGTGGAGGGACAATTTTGGGGGATTTACCCAGGGGGGTTTAATTCCATTTTTTGATCAGTTGACATGTTGCTGGGGGGGGGCACTTTATGTCCACCATTTTAGACTTTTCTGAAGTCTCAGGGAGGTTTCTGCCCATTTTTCCTCCATGGAATTTATTTCCCCAATCAGATGATTTCCTGGGGTTTGGGTGGGGGGTGTTGGACTTTGTACCCGTATTTCCCCTGGGGATTGAGCATTCTGCAAGGGTTGTTGGGAGGGTTACCCAGACTCTCTGATCCTCCACTGTGTCATTGGTGTTGTCATTTGAATACATTAGGTGCCCCTGTTTGGGTATCCCCCTTGTTTGGACTTGCCCCTGCCATGGGCGTTGACAAAGAAAGTTGAGGGAGGGTTGCCCCTTGTCCTCCACAGCCCCTTTGGAGACATCCTCCTGGGCCTGCCACTGGGGTAGTATATACAATTCCACTGTTGGGGGATAACATTTAAACCTTCTGGTTTCCCCCCTTCTGATAATTGATGGCCCCAATGGCCTTGGAAACGTTGATCTTGAGCATAATGATGGGCCCAGGGGTCTTGATAAGAATGCTGGCCCCATTGGCCTTCTTGAAATTTTGACAGTCCCCATTGACTTTTCTTTGATTTGGGACGACATGCCCATTGAAAAACTTGGGGGCCTTGGGGGCCACTCCTTTACCCCTGAAGGGGTTTGGGGCTGCCAAGCCCACTGTAAATCTTGAGGGGTTCTTGGGGCCCCACCCTTGACCCCGGAGGGGTGATGTGAATGAGAAAAGGTCGGGGGTTGTTTGACCTTTTCTGCCCCTGTCACGTCCTGTGGGATCTTGGTGCTGGTGGCCCCCTTGGCCTTTGTTCCAGCGACCTTTGTAGCTGCAGATGCCTTCATGGCCGGTTGTGCCGTCATGGCCTTGTTTCCTTCATGGCCTGTGCGGTTTCGCCTGCCATAGCCCCGCTTGGGTACATTGTGTGATTTGGATTGTTGGTCCACATGGCCCTGGTTCCAATGGCTGTAGCGGCCTGGTGGTGATTGCTTCTGCCCCTTTTGTGGTCTTCTGACCACTGCCTGCCAGGGTCCGTGGCCGTCACTTTGGGTGGTTTTGGTTGTGGAAATTTCTGTGGGGGAGAGTTTCTATCCGGGAAGGGGCAGCCACGGTTCGCCACAGTCGACCCGCGTCGTCAGGTTGTCTAGCAGCTGCCGCTACTCCCTCTTGAAGGTTTCCAGAGGTGTTGTTCTTCGAAGTTACACTTGTCATGCACTTGTCATTAATTCTTTCAAAAAATTCAAAAACTTTCGTACTCCCTCGAGGCAAGCCGAGAAGGGTGGAAGGGACACCGAGGGCGAAGCACAAAGACATTGTGAGGCCATGCCTTGCTCGCCGGCGGTTTGTTGTGTGATTGTTTGCTGCGCTGGGTTAGGAGGTCCCGCT
>CAAHFI011419499.1:0-10572 GCA_900893395.1 Euglena gracilis
GACATTGCAATGCATCCACTGCTGTGGCTTCCCAGTGGGGCCACCTGGCCACAAATTGTGGCAGTTTTTTGTTGCCTGGTGAGGCAAAAAGGTCTGTTTTCATGTTTATGTAATTTTTGAACTGCTGCTCAGCCATTGAAAAAGTTGGGGTCCAGGGAATAATCCCCCTGTCCATTCCCACCTGCTTATGGGGTCTGCCAGGCATTCCTTTGAGGGACCCACTTTACTTGCAGGTTTATGTTGTGCTCCATGCACCATTTGAAAAAGGGCTTAGCATGGAATTGAAGGGTCTTTTCTGCCCCCCCCTTTGTTAAGTAATAGTAAATTACTTGATTGTCCACTGACAGGGACACAGTTTCTCCTGGCTGGCTGAGGCTTTGAACTGTGCTTATTGCTGCACTTAATTCTTTGACATTTATGTGCAAAATGGAGTTTTCCCTCCAAAATTCTTGCACAATTTTGCCTGTTCGAATGTCCAGCCCCCCCCCAGGCATGGGTGCTGCTGTCTGAGTGCAACTCCCTGGTTGCACTTTGGGGGAAGGGTCTGCCCCCCCAGGTGTCCAGCAGAATTTTTATTTCCCTTAATTGGTCCTTTATTCTTTGGGAAATGGGATGTTTTGAGTCCCAGGGGGCTGTGGAATTTTCCACCAAAAAAATTGCCAGGGCATCCGTAAAGGCCCTTAGAAAGGGCAAGGCCATTAGATTGCATCTGATTTGGCCCAAAATGGCAGCCAGTTGCCTTTTTGACATGTAATCTTTTTTCACCATTTTTCCCAGCTCCTTTTTACTGTTTTTATTTTCTGGGGGGCACCTGTAATTTTCCCTCTTGGAAGTTTAGTTGAAATCCAAGATGATTTACGATTTGGGTGGGCTCAGGGTGGACTTTTTCACATTGATTTTGAATCCTGATTTGATTAAATCCCTGACCACTGTGTTCAGGTGATTTTGTAAGATGTTTTGTGTTTGGGGCCACCAGTAAAATGTCGTCCAGGTAAATAAATACCTGGATGCCCCTTTTCCTCCACAGCTTTTCGAATGTCTTCATTACTGACATAAAATTGGGGCATTACATTCAGGCCAAAACAGCCTGCCTGGAATTCCCAGGTCTGCCCCCCACCTGATGTCTTAGAAATGGCCTTAGGGCCTGGCTCACTGGGATGTGGAAGTAAGCATCCTTTAGGTCTATTTTTGCTGCCCAGTGGCCTTTTTCAAAACTGGAAAAATGTGCTGGATGTGATCCAGCTTGAAAGGTTTCACTTGGAACCTTTGATTTATTTCCCTGCAATCGCTTATTAATCTCCATTTTTCTGTCCCCTTCTGGTTTCGAAATCAGAAACCAGGGGATTAGGTGCTGGGTGGTTGAATCCCTCACCCTCTTTACGGATCCAGATTTTTCGTAATCCAGCAGTATTTTTTCTGCTTGGTGCAGGTTCAAATTTGCCCTGGGTTTTGGGTGGGTGGACAATTTTGGTGGGTTTACCCAAGGGTTGAATGCCATCCCTGATTAGTTGACATGTTGTTGGGGGGCATTTTTGTCCCACCATTTCAGCTTTTTTGCAGCCTTTGATGGAGGGGGGTGTCTCCCCATTTTTCCTCCATGGAATTTATTTCTTGGATAGATTATTTGGGGGGCTGGGCTGGGGTGTGGACATTTTTGGCTTTTTTGCAGCCTTTGATGGAGGGGGTGTCTCCCCATTTTCCTCCATTGAATTTATTTTCTGGATAAGATGATTCTGGGGGGCTGGTTGGGGGTGTTGGACATTGCACCCCTAGGTCCCCTAGGGCTTGGGCCCTTGGAAAAAAAATTTTTTCTGGGGGATGTGCATGCACTCTCTCCCTCTCTGCTCACCTCTCTGGATGATCTTGTTGTTGGAAGACATACCATAGGGCTTAATGCCCCTGTTTGGCCTATCTGGTCTTCTCCATGTTGATGTGTTGGTTGACATACCATAGGGGGCCTCTGTGGGTCCCCCCTTGATTGAACATCGGGAATTGAGAAATAATTGTGGAGGGTTCTGCCCCTCCCTCCAAAAGGGCCACTGTGGGTCCCTTTTCCTCCTGAGGCTGGCCATTGAAAGGGCCACTGTGGGTCCCTTTTCCCCCTTTTTGGCAGAGGGCCTCTGTGGGTCCCTCGGGGGATTTCTCCAGCAGCATTCTTAGCTTCTTGGTGGCCACTGTGGGTCCACCCTGCTGGTTGGGGATGATGCCCTTAGCTTCTTGGTGGCCACTGTGGGTCCACCCTGCTGGCCTCCAAGGCTCCATGTATAAATCTTTTTCCATAATCCATCTGTTGGTCTTCCAGGCCTTGATTCTTCTTGGCCTCCAACCCCACTGGAAATCTGGGGGGGCTGCTGTGGCCCCCCCTTTCCCCTTGAGAGGGGCTGTTGTGTAGATGAATTGGGGGGGTTTGACAGACCTTTTCTGCCCCTTCCTGAGGGATTTGCTTGTAAAATTGGCCCCCATGGCCCCTGTAATGGTGACCTCCTTGGCCTTGATTCCATCTCCCCAGCCTTTGGCCAAATTGTGTACAGGCTTGGGGGAAAAGCCCCTGATCTGTGGGCTTTGGATGTCCAATGCTGAAGTATTTTGGGCCTCCATGGCCCATCCTTTGCCCACTGCGGGCTTGGGCTGACTTCTGTTTTCTGGGCCTTCTGGCCACAGTGGTCCAAGGACCGTGGCCGTCACTGGGGGGGTTTTTGTGGGAAATTTCTGGGTGGGGGTCTGGGTGGGAAGAACGGCCACGGTTTGCCAACGTGTCGACCGCATCTCCAAGTTCTTTAGCTGCTGCTGCGGCCTCTGCTCCAGACGTCCGCGGCCATGAAATCCAATTTCTTCTCAAATGCATTGCTCATTGAAGTCAAATTTGAAATTGATAATTGACTTTTGAGTTGATATTCGTCTGGTTCGTGTCCTTCTGGATATTGAATTGATATTGACTTCTTTTCTTGGTTCTTCTTCGTTGACTCTGTTCCTTTCTTCTGGGTGTCGAAGGGCAAGTTAAGAATCAGCCAACTCCGGCGAAAAAAGGCACTAAGCGGGACCTCCTAACCCAGCGCAGCGAACAATCACACAAAAAACCGCCGGCGAGCAAGGCATGGCCTCACAATGGCAAAGTGCGGAGCCCGAGGTGTCCGGTGTGTTGGCTTATCCCTTTGGCGAGGATGAGGGAGGCAGATGCCATGTTGGTGCCCATCATGTACGTGGATGGATTGCTGGAATTTGTAGGGGACAGAGGAGAGCGTGGGGGGTGGTGGGGGGAAGGTTGGGAAGGGAGAAGGCCATAGCGGATGTGAAGCACGTCTGGATGGGCTCCTTTCCTAACCAGTGGGGGGTCCTTAATTTTGACTTCCAAATCCAATGTCCAAATGTAGAAAATTGGTTTTTCGGCCCTTTGAGAATTCAAAGCCTCAAAGCGTTGTAAATCAAGGGTGTTCAATTTTTCAGGAATTTTTGAATCCAACTTGGACATTCTTTGAAAAAATCTGATGCTTCCCCGCTTCGCGGGGAATGGGAAGAAGAAAACCGGCCAATGGCATGTTTCGTCCAAAAACAATTTCCAAACAAGAAATCTTGAAACCGACTTTTTGCCGGTTGGAGGAGTTACCACGGTCCTCGCGGCGCTGACCGCGATTTCCGTAGTCGGGTCGGGGGAACGAGATCTGGGACATTTGGATGAGTGGTGGTCTTTGGAACCGAAAAGTGAACAACGGGATTTGTGGCGGGATTCCGCATAACTGGGGGAACGGTGTTCCGTTCTTCCGTCAAACCGTCGTGCCGAACGGGTTACCCGTCGACCATGACCGGTATACCTGGGTTTCCCCGGTGACTCGCGGGAAGAGGATGGTCCAGTTCGCGAACGAGATCGTGAAGAATCGCGATATAAATCCCGTTTTCGGGTAGGGGGACCAGGTGACCGACCGCGAGAAGGACGGGTTTCCCGACCGTCACGCGATGGTGACTTGGGCCTACTACCGCTAAAGCGGTTCTCCGAAGAACGTGAAACTCCCGATTGACGTGAAAACGCCGAGGAACCCGATCTCGGTGAGGAGGTCGAGCCCCTTGGGCTTCCAATACGCTTTCGCGCATCGGGATTCGGGCATTCTTGGGACATGTGACCAGATTTGTTGCACAAAAAGCACAGTTTATCCGTGCCTTGGTCGAGAACGCTGATTCCGCGTTTTCGGTCCCGTGGTGGGTGATCTTGGTGAATGGGTGATTTTTGCAACGCATTGACCGCACCCGCAGGCATTCCCGCGGTGGGAGGCGTTTGGAAAGCGGACCATATTTGTCCCAAAACTTGTTTGAGCTTGAGTTGCTTTGACACGTAATTCCAACGTTGGGCAAGAGTCTTCTAATGCCTTGCCAACTCCTCGCGATGGATATCCTTCACGAGGGATGGTGTGAAATGCAACAAAACCGCATCGAATTGTTCGCGCATTTGCTTCTCGCTAATTCATCAACTTTCGGAAGCAAGTGCTGACCATTTGGCATACCAAAGGTCAATGTATTTCCATTTGCGATCCGATGGTGCGCATTGTCGCCATTTCTTCTCCAGGGAATCCTGGTGACCAGACTTGAGTTGGTTGAAGCGTATTGCTCAACCAGGTCATCGAATGATACGCCATTACGTATCACCAAATTGCGTGCGCGTTCTCTCTCCTCCCTCAGTAGGCAATCGATGAATTCCATCTTGACTACCTCGGGATTCGGGTCTTGGGTGGGTCCCTGAGTGCCCAGTAGTACTCCCAGTCCCGAAAAACTTTTCCATGTGGTTGGATCCCCGTCCCATTGGGGTTTCACCTTGTTCACTATTGCGATGGTGCCCTTGAAGTCTCTCTGAGTAACCCGCTGACACTCGGTGGTATTCCAGGGGTTTGGGTCCAGGTAATTCTTAACACCAAACGGGTTTCGAGGATTTTCCGCTCCATGTGTACCCCGTTCAGGATTTCCCGCACCAAGTGTAGGGGTTGCAGGATTTTCCTGCGGGAATTGCGAAAAATGTGGTGAAATTCTCCCGGTGGGGCGGGTTTCCCGCCGAAAACCCGATGGGTGATCTGGTATTCAAGAAACCGTTGCTGGTTGGCAAAATCGCGAATTTGACACATGACCAATACCGGGTGTGGGGTGTTGGCTCATTCCTCACACAAGGTTGGAATGTTGAATTTCTTGGTGGAGACTCGAATTTTCGAGTGGTGGATCAATTTTCTCATCGGAATGTCCTGTGAAAAGTGGGTTTGTGGCGTGGGCAAAAGCAAAGGTGGTACAATTCGCGTTTTCGCGGGTGGTTGCACCAAATTCGCGGTGGATGTAGGGATTCCTACTCCAGAAACGGTAATTTGAGAACGCGATTCCGGACGTTTGGAATACGAACCGCAGCGCTTACCGCGGTGGGTGGTGGCACAACCGGCACCGGAGTGGACATTTTATCCAAATTCACGGACACGTCATGCACGGTTTCTTCCAAATGTTCCACCAACTGGAGTTGGCCGCAAATACGGTCAACATCAGTCTCCAAATGCCTAATGTGTTTGTGATAACAGGAAAGATCTCCAAGTGTGGCAACTTTTCAGAAACCAAGTGTAAATATTGGACAATTTTTTCCTTGGACTCCTCCACATTCTGGAGTTGACCCGCAAGCGCTTTTACAGCATTTGAGACAATTTGCAATTGGTGGGGTGGCTTGGTGGGGTTTTCCGCGGTGGTGCGCGAATTTTCCGCGGTTGGCTTTTCCAACAACGCAAAAATTCGCCCATCCAACCGTGAAACCTTATCTTGCATGGATCGGGCATTCCGATTCACAAATTCCTCAAGTTGAATCAAACTCGTGCAAAATGCTTGCAAGGTTTCCTTGTTGTCACCAAGCATTTTGTCATAAAATGAGCAAAATTACGGTGACTCGGATATCCGAGCGCGCGAAACATTGGGAAGTGAGCGAATTTCCGCTAATATGGTGGACAAGAAGTTGAAATTCCCCAATAGCGGCTTGAATACCACTAATGTTGGGAATTCGCTTGGAAAGTGCGGAAACAGGCTCCTGCAAACCAACAACGGTGGCATTAATACCGCCAATGTCCGTTTGCATTTGTTGTTGCGCGAAATCCAACCGTTGTGCGCAATCCGCGATTTTTCGCGTTCAAGGAGGTTAATTCATCCTTATTTGCGGCAAAATGGCAGGATTTCTGCTCCAAATGTAGGATTTATTCCTCCAAAAGCTGGATTTGCGTACGGGGAACAAAATTTTCTTGCACTTTCGCCTGAAATTGCTTCAAATGCTCCAGTTCCGAGCAAAGATGCAAAATCCTTTGTTGGGCTTCTTGGAAGGAAGTGGTGAGTGCGGTAAAATGCTCAGCCACAACAAAGTTACCGATTTCCTGCATTTTGGGGGTGGCATTTTGCGCGTGTAACTGTTGCTGCAATTGCAGTAGTGTTGTTGAACAAGATTCTTTGGCAAGAGACTTTGGCAAAAGGATGGCTCATACCATCTTGCACATGCAGAACTTGGAATCATTCCGCGTTTCTGCTTCATGCAGTGTTTCACTGATTTATTGGAAATTTTGTGGAAGTTGGATGCGCAAAATACTGTCAACCCTTTTCGAAAATGCTGAAGGTCTTTCCCCGCATTTTCAAAAATGTGATTTCCGATTTCCTGCAAATATTACCAACAATCTTCCAGTTTTGTTTTACAACACTTTGATTGTCCTCGTCAAACTGCAAAACTTTGTTGAGAATGGTTGCACATTCCGCAACACATTGGTGGAAATACAAAATTTGCTTGCTCAGCGGGTGATCCGCTGGAAGTTGACCGAGAATTCGGTAAACATCACCGTGGCTGCGGTTATCCCTCAAGTCATCATCATAGTCCTCCACAACGGAAACGGCACCAGAGATTTCCGGCACCACCAGACGCATATCTGGTTTCCATGGCAAAGCAGGGAGAAACCGCAGTTTGCGCGGGTAATCCCGGCAATGCGCGAAATGGTGTGGGGGTGGTAATTGATGGGGGGTTGGAAAAAAAAACGGTGTTTCCACCGAGCACTCCAAAAGGCTCACCGGTGCTTCCACCGGGGATCTTTTGGGTGTGAACAGAGCAAAGGGCAAATACCCCTCACTTTGTTCATGGTTAACCAAGTGTAAAGGTAAACGGGGTTCATCCCCATTATCCTTGTGATCCAAATGGGCTTTGACAAGGGGCTCATCCCCTCGCCGCATCAAAGATGGGTGAACCGGGATGGAGGAAGGCATTTTGCCACCCACATCCCGCACGATCAATGACAATGATGATGAAGAGGGTTCATTACCCCCTTGCAATAATAAAGGCGTTTCGCCTTGTGGCAATGACAAGTTGATGCAATGTGTCTTCTTGATGCTTGGGGGGTCGGCAATTGGAACTTGTTTCCATCCAACCGTTCCAATCCCCGCCATTTTCTTCAAGGTTGCTCAATGAACTCATCAACAATCATGGTCAAATTTGTGGTTGGGGGTTGTACTCTGTATCTTTTGAGATGGGTAAAAAGGCAAAAACACAAAAACTCACTGAAATAAGCAGAGGAACAGGGACCAGAAAGGTTATATCGGCGAATACCGAACA
Organism: Euglena gracilis; assembly: GCA_900893395.1. Lineage (NCBI taxonomy): Eukaryota > Euglenozoa > Euglenophyceae > Euglenales > Euglenaceae > Euglena > Euglena gracilis. The sequence goes on from CAAHFI011419499.1 coordinate 7,589, forward strand.
GAGCCTCCTGAGACCTGTATCAGTGCTTAAAGGTTGGCTAGGGGCCAGGAACAGTACTTTCACCGTGTTTTCACGGCTCAGTACGATCCTCAACACCAGTGAACCACAGAGATTCTCCGTTTAGAACGTTTGTGTGGGATCGTTGCCTAAATATGGTACTAAGTGTACGTCAAGGACTTCTCTTTGACCCTTTTCGCCCGGAAAAGCCTGTTTTGCTTTCTTCTGGTGCGCACCTACTTAGGTGAGTAAAAATCCTTGGAGTAACAAAAACCCCTTTTCCCAACCCGTATGCTCAGGCAGAGCACAAAGCAAGTCGCTGTGAAAGGATTTTCCTTCACAGTCGTGTTCATTCTTTTCAGAGGTTATCCTCTTACTTCAAGAATAGAATGCCACCTGTGAGGAAAAGAGATCACGCGGGCACCTGTGATACGTGTCACTAATTCCCATATGATCTGCCACGATCGTCAGGCTGTGTTCATCAAAGTCGTCAGATTGTGACGGATCCAGACTCTGCAGGTTTCTACAGAGCTGGGATCGTGCCTGGTACACAATAAGCCACTTGGCCCAGTAATGTTATGAAATTTCCTCCTCCTCACCAAAGGCAAAATTTCACCCAATTTGTGTCTATCTCGTCGCAAACTTTACGAAGCCATGTTTAAATTCATTTCCTTGCACTCCGTCCTACCGTTGGCTTGATGGTGATACGCTTGCGCCTTTGCGCTTCGTATCCCATGCAACGCACATCGTGAGCCACCATGCCCCTGAAAACTGGGGGCCTTGGTCACTCGTGATAACCGTTGGAAATCCAAATAAATCCAACTACTGATGAAACATTTCCTTAGCCACCGCCTTAGCGTACATCCTTTTCTCCTATGGGGTGTTATATTGTCCAACGCTTAGGCGATCTACACAAACCGCCATGCAATCAAATTCTTACCCGTAAATTTTTACACGGGCAAGTTTAAAGAGGTCGATCGAACCGCTTTACCCCAAAAATGGTGGTATGATGGTGGGATGCAAAGGCCCCTTCAAAGAAAAACGTGGAGGGCTGTGCGCTTGACAAATTTCTCACATTTTAGAAACCGACAAAGTGATTTCCTTTGCCCCCCACCAAAAGGTGAAAAATGAGAAATGTTTTGTCATTTCCAACCGTAGCCTTTCCCCACCCACATGTCTCACGTGGGCGTGGTACCCCGGACAAAAGGTCCAGTTACGCCGGCGGGTACACACAAAAAGTGCTTGAAAAAATAGCCGGTTGTCCAAAATTGAATGTGGTTTGTGTACCTCCTCCCAAATATCCTTAAAAATACGCCCACCAAGTGGACCAATCCCGGTGCATCACAGGTTCCTTGGACAAATTTTTCGTCCTCCCCCCTTGATTTTCAGGGCCATCAGGGAGAAAGTGCTTTCCGCGGGAAAGTTTTCCGTCCCCCCCCCCCTTCCTCCACTTCATTGCCCATGGTATCCACAGGGGAGATCATTTTTTTCGAACACCGAAATATGCCTTGAAAATCAAAAATCAACAACTTCACCGTTTTGTGCAAGCAAACAACCATGCAAGCTCGTTCCATTTTTTTTCTCGTTTTCCAAAATTTCAGCCATTTTCTTTCATCATCCTCCGACCCATGCCAATGAAACGTCCGCAAAACTTTGTGATGCGGGGTAAGGCCACCTTGTCATACAATCTGAGGGTAGGTGTTGCTTACCGGATACATACGCAACGTTTAGCAAAATTTGCTGAGTTTTTGGTGCCACCGTGCCCTTCGGCTTGACGGTCCCGCCGGGTCCGCCAGAGTCTCGGTGACCCAAGACTCAAGGACCTTTGTGGTCCGGCAAACGAGGACAGATTGTAGGCCTATCCACCCCGCCCATTTTTGAAGGCAGATACGACCGCGTATGCCCCCTTATCACGAATATCCCAGGTTTTTTCTTGCGAGGGGTCAGTTTCCGTGACATGAATGCCACGGGAACCGTTTTCCATTCCATGGCTTTTTCCTTACTTAATTCCACCTCACCTACGGGAACGGGAAGTTGTTCCAACGCCGCACCAATGGACCTACCGATGCATCCACCTTCAAACTAAAAGGTCGGTCGGGGTCGAAAACTTGTAACGACAACCACTTAGTCAACGCCTTTTTCGTTTCCTCAAAATATTTCCAACTTTCATCGTCCCACTTCACCGGGACTGTGAAACCGGCCTTGCCCTCCACACGACCAACCCGAAGTTTGTCTGGCGGGGGGCTGCCAACTCAAAAAAATTCAATGTAGGAAGAATAATGGTTGGCAAAACCACAAAATGCACGAAGACCGTAATTGTTTTTGGTATATCCCATTTTTTCCACGGCAAACAATTAGCTGGGGATGGTTTCCTTAGGACGTCTTCAAAATGTGGCCCAAAAACTCAACCTCCTTTTCGAAAAATTTGCACTTCGAAAATCTGGCTACCCATTGTTTTTTCACGAAGTAATTCCACAATGGTGCGAATTTCAGAAATCGTTTATTCTCAAAAGTTGTTTGTACCCGAATTTTCTTGTGGGGTACCAATGAGAATATCGTCGATATAGCCATCGACGATTTCTTGCGCGGGGTGAACTGTCGCTTCCAAATTCCTTTGACAATATTGCACACCATTTTTCCAACCCATTAAACCACCTTCCATTGCACCGTTCCTTGGGGGGTGTAGGTGGAGGTAATTTGCCTTGAATTGGGGTGAAGGGGATTTGATGAAAAAGCATCTACCAAATCAATTGTGGAAAAAATCAAGTTTTTTGCCTTGGCGAATAAAAGGCTCCTCCACCCTGGGTAAAGGGTATGCATCATCCATGCTTTGGGAATTCATGTAGCGGGCATCAACCACCCCGTCCGTTTTTTGTGTAAGGGGGCTGTGGGTGGTACATGCGCTTTTTTTCACGGGAAACGATGGCATACCCCGTGGACACTCACAAGGCCCACCTTACCTTGCCTTAATCATTCCGTGGTTATTG
>CAAHFI011423150.1:0-13689 GCA_900893395.1 Euglena gracilis
GTTTGCAGCCCCAACTCCCTTTGCACCTCCAACCGAATTGTTTCCTCACTCTTGTTAATCAGGTCACAGACTTTCTCAATGGGAAAATCTTTCCGACCCAGAAAATTCTCCAACCTCCCCAAACGATCATTCAGAGCTTTGCTCTCTCGCTCCAGGGACTGTGAAAATTCCTTCAATTTCTCAGCCTGTGCCTGAAATTAGGCACACTCAGTCTCCCCCAAACTTTTACATTGCTGAAAAATGGTCCCAAAGCGTCCCTCCATGCCAGAGCTTAGCTCACCGACTGCAGATTTGACCTGATTAACAGCAATTTCCTGCTGTTTTTCCTTCTCCCCCACTTGTTGCACCACCACGTGCATCCCCCCCACAGATTTTTCCAAAAACGACAGCTTCTGAGAAAAATCCCTCTCATTTTTCTCAACCCCTCAACCTGGGTCTCAAAAAACGAGTTAACTCCATCCTCCACTTTCTTCACTTTTTCAGCAAACTGCCGTTCCATTTCCACACTCAACAAATGCCTTTGGCATTGGGCAAGATTTTGCACCATTTCACCATTTTGCTGAAACTGCAAAAGCAAGTCGTTTATGGTTGCACTCAGTTCAGCCTGAATTTCACGTTTCACCATGGCAATGTGATCAGCCATTCGTCCATCATGCCTGCCCAATGCCTTATTGACCAGATTCAATGTCTGCCCCTGTGACATGGCCAATGCCCGATTTAGCCTGTTTTCTGCCTCCCCCACCAGAATTTCAGCCGTTTTTTCAGGGTTTTTTCCTTCCTGCACCAAAAGTCTGCCGTGTAAACATTCAATTTTACAACTGATTTCTTCACCCCAATTGTTCCAATCATCATCAGATTGACCATAGCCCGATTCCATTTCCACATCATGCTGATTTTCAGGGTTTTCGACCCAGTTTCTGCAGAAAAACTGGTGATTGGCTGTAAATTTTGTGGCTGGGTCTGTGAAAAATCTGGCTGAATAGGTCGAAAAACCTGGGCTGGGCCTGTGTTTGAAGACATTGTTAACGCTGGTTGAAAACCCTGCCCAGACATCTGGGCTGGCCCCATGATTGCTGGGACAGATGACTCAGCCGAAAACTGCTGGGCTGGCTGAAAAACCTGTGAAGTCATCTGGACTGGCCCCATGATTGCTGGAACAGATGACCCAGCCGAAAACTGCTGGGCTGGCTGAAAAACCTGTGAAGTCATCTGGGCTGGCCCCATGATTGCTGGGACAGATGACCCAGCCGAAAACTGCTGGGCTCGCTGAAAAACCTGCAGCTGGGCTGCAGCTGGCTGTGCTGAGTGCGATTCTGAACTCTGTGTTAACAGCAATGGTTCTGGCTGGGCTGTTAAACACAAAATTTTTTGTTCTGGCCCTGGGCTGCTGTCTCGTGACGACACAGAAATTTGCTGAAAACCTGGAAAATTTACTGGCCACATGCCAGCAGCTTTCATTCTTTGAATAACCATTTGCTGAATAATTGCGTTTTCAGCCTGTTTTTCTTCTTCTGTTTCGCTTTCGTAAGCTGGGGGGTCTGATTCGTCGTCACTGCCATGCAGTGGAATCAGCTGTAAATTTTCTGGCCCTGCCACTGTGATGGGCCTTATGCATGTAATTAACCCCCTCTCCGAATCAGAATCAGATTCTGATTCCTGTGTCGATTCTGAAAATTCTGAAGCCGATAAAGTTTCTGCAGCCTGAAGATTGTTTTCTGCCACAGATTCCATCATGATTTGCAATGATGCCACAGGTTCTGAAAACTGGGCTGCAGAAAATTCAGTTTCCTTTCCGTTCTGAAAACAGCTTTCTGCCAAAGATCTCAGAAAATTGTCATCACAATCTGAAATTCGGACAGATTGGCCTGGAAACGAGCAGATTTCTGTAGATCCTTCTGAAATTTCACAGACCACAGGGTTGATGAAACTGTCCTCGTGTACCATTCTGCTGGCACAGCCACCAGAACAAATCTCTGTGACCGTGTCGACCGTCTTTGAAAAATTTTCACTGACTGGGTCAGTGAAACAACCTTTGCTTGTGATGTCAGCCGAATCTGAAAACTTTGCACTGATTCTGCTGGCAGAGGCAGCGGAACAAATCACTGCAACAACGTTCACCGAATCTGAAAAACCCTCACTGACGAAGTCAGTGAGCCGACCTCTGCTAACCATGTTCGCCGGCCCCACCCCCTGAGCGCCGCCGGTCGCCCCCGCGACCGGCGAGTCCCGGTGGGCCGAGGGCCCGGGGGGGTCCTCGCCGTCGTGGAAAACCGCCGACAGCCGGGGGGTGGGTGTTTCCGAGGTGGGGCCTGTGCTTTCTCGGGGAATTGGTGGGCTCAGGCCAACTCCCATTTTTTCACCCAGGTGTTTCCCCCTACCCCAGCCGGTGCGTAGGATCGTTTTTTTAATGTTTTCTGAAAATTTGGTGAACACCGAAAAATCTGCCATTTGGTGTGAAAATCTCACCTCTCTCTCTCTCTCTCTCACGCACACCTTGTAGGCAAAAACCAACCCACTGAATCTGAAACGAATACCAACCCACTGGAGAAGCAAACACACTGTTGGAAATCTGTGAGAGTGACTGAATGTAATGAAAAAAACAACCTGGGGCAAGGAAGAGGGGTATAGGGAATAGAAGTGGCGGTGAGGGTGGTGTTGTAGGTTCTCCTTCTTGATTTCAATACCAAATTGCCTTCAATAACTCCACCAGCAATGCAATGACCAACAATGTAACTGCCAATTCCAATTCAACAACGTGATTGATCAAATCCAATTCAATGTAGTTCTTCTTTTCCAAATAGTGGGGAAAACCCCTCAAGTTCTGTGGAATAAAAAGAATTGGAAAGGTCTTTGAAATTTGACCCGCTTCCAATTTAAGTCGCGGGTTTTTTTAACTGGTTGGCTGTTACCCGCGACTTTGTAATTTTGCGCCTTCTGGCAATTTTTGGCTGCCGGCGAAAGCCTGCGGCTGACAACGATCACCGAACCGGCGAGAGGGGAAAACTTAACGCCACCGAGTACAAGAAAGAATTCCTGTAGTCGCCGACTTGGCTGGAGACCATCGCAACCTGGGTCACCTCGTGGACCTTCTTTGCGCACTTCGTAGTGTGCCATCCGCCTCCCAGCCAGTTTTGGCCGGCCGCGATGACGCTCACGAGGGATTCCGGGGACGATTCCGCCAGTAGTTTCGCCACGTTGCCCTCGTTGAAGAACAATTCTGCCCACGCGTTGTTGAACACGTTCTCGTCTTATGATGTTAATTTTTCGTACGTTGCCATTCTGATTGTCGAAGGACGTTAATATCCGCCAACTCCGGCACCAAAAAGCAGTAAGAAGCACCCCGCCAAAAGAACACAAACAACAAAACAGCCGGCACACAAAGCAGGATCTCACCCCCAGAGTGTGTGAAGCCCGAATGGTCAATGCCTTTTTCGCCGGAGTTAGCTGATTCTTGACTTACCCTGCGACATCCAGAAGCAAGGGAAAGAGTTCGCGAACGAAGAAGAGCCGAGAAAAGAATTCAGTATCAATTCAATATCCAGAGGGACACAAGCCGTTAAGTTCTAAGGCGGAGGCACCTTAGGTATCGCACTTCCCCGAGTCAAGCCGACCAAGGAGGAAGGGACACCGAGGGCGAAGCACAAAGACATTGTGAGGCCATGCCTTGCACACCGGCGGTTTGTTGTGATTGTTTTGATGTGCTCGGTTGGGAGGACTCGCCGCAGTTGGTGGCATTGTCTCCGACGTGGCGACCATGGCGCTGATTCTTTGCCTTGGGGGGTCCCTCCCAACCTTCCCCCCCCCCTGGCCCCAATCTTCTGATCGAGGGCGTGTGAAGACAAATTTTCTTACATGGGTGGGGGTTCGGGCTCACAATGTCTTTGTGCTTCGCCCTCGGTGTCCCTTCCTCCCTGGTCGGCTTGCCCCGAGGGTGTAAGAGACACCTCGGCCTGCCGTTGTGAGGCCAGATTGTGCACTGAAAATAGGGGGCCAGGGCATTTTCTAATGCACCTTGACACCAAGTCTTTGATAATGGGCTGTGACCTGACACTTCTGAATGCCTACAACTCTTCGGGTTCTTTATAAGCCTTAGGGCTGTGGGTGGGGGTGTATGCTGGCACACCTTTGTCGTGTGTTGTATGTGTCCGCAGCTTCTGTACCGCGTGCAGCTTCACTTCAGCTTCAACCTTCTTTCTTGTCTTTCTTCTTTGTCTTTCTTGTTCTTCAGCTGCCTGGCGGGCCCCGCCTTGGCCGGAGGATCCGGGTAGGACCTCCATGAAACCCTTTCCTTGGTTCGACGTTTTTGCGGATCCTTCGGCCTCGGCTTTTTTTTGAGGCGGCCGCCGGGCTTCGAAACCAAACTTTTCAATGTTTTGTTTTTTGTCCTTGGATTTTTGCAGTTGCACCTTGAAATTCATTTTTTTCTCAAATTCTGTATCTTGCATGCACAAACAATTGATTTTTTTTGTATTGTTGTACCATTGCATTGGGTGGACGAAGAACCATGTGTGTGAGATTGGTTTAAAATTGGTGGGTTCGAGTGGGGACTTTCTTAGGTTAATTAGGGAAATATGGCAGATCCTACTGTGGAAAATTGGTCCGCCGGTCTTGAAATCTTCAAAGAATCGGCCCTGCAAGGTCAAAAATTGAGTTCAGGCTTTCAAGCCGAACCATAATAATCTTTTCCCTAGGTTAAACTCGACCGAAAACCCAAAAATGGAATTTCAGTGATTTTCGGCCCCACTAAGGCAAATTGTGGCCAATTTTTGGGTTAGGACCCCTTTACAACTCCACTAGAGGGGCAGGGGGTGGTTTACTTGAAAAGCTGGGCCATTATGCTCAAGTAGTTTCTGAAATTGGTCAGTGGAAGGGGGCGGAGGCTTTCACGTGGGAAAATTTTGGTACCACAATGCATTCCACCTACAGATTACTCAGAAACATTTTTCTTGCTAAATTTACTTGTCGCATCACCACAGACTTTTTAGAAAAGTGAATTCGCAGCAGATTTTCATGGGTTACCACTGAATTTTCAGACCCGAGGAGTTTTTTCACAATCAACTTGGCCAATTTCAGCAAGAATTACGATGAGGACCCAGAATTTTCTGTAATTTTCTGAAGCATCCCCACAGTTTTTGCCAACGGCATCCATTTTCAGCAAGATTTATTGTGGGGGGCAAGGTCCCATTTACAAAGAGGCACGTATTTTCCCCCACAAGAAAACCCAGGCATTGTCTCACCCAAGGATCTTGCAATTTTCAAGTAAAAAAAATTAATTTTCCCTTTCCCCGTCACAGAAATTTCCTGTGACTTTGGCAGATTTTCAGCCAAAACGGTCGGAGACGGGTGATATCCTCCGTACGGGACAACTTTCTCTTGTGCAACAGATTTTTGCTGTGGTTTTCACGTTTTTTTCAGCCAATCTTGTCGGAGATGGGTGGAATCCTCTGTACCGGAAAATTTTCCCTTTTGCCCCCCCCCCAGGCTGGGAGCGGGCACGGATCAGCCTATTTGGCTGATGAAGGAGAAACCTGAATTGTCACCCTCACACAAATTTCAGCCCCCCCCCCCTGCGGAAATGGAGACGGAGGGGGGAAACAAAGATCCTTCGAAAGAACGTGCAAGGAGGAGAATTCACAAAATAATTACACAGCTTCTCCTTCTCGTCCCCTCAGGTCCCAACCCTGGCCTTCTCATCGCTTCATGTCCCAACCCATAGCTCAGTCCCATAGCTCATGGGTGGGGTTGTGCTCGTTGTGCTGGCTGCTGCTGGGCCCGTCTGCACCGCCACCACAGCGGTGCGGGGGAGTGGGCCCCCGGACGCCGCCACCACAGCGATGCCGGGGTTGGGGGTCCCCCTTCCCAGGGTGAGAAAACAAAATTTGCGGCCAGTGATCTGGGCAGGGGGAAAAAACCGTCCACGTTGACCCCCTTCCGCAATAAACTGGGATTGTGTCCGTTTGAAAATTCTGAGACCCTCCAATTGAGAAAAGCTTCGCTCAATCCCAATAACCAAAGTGTAAAGTTCTACAAATCCTTGAGTTTTCAGCATGAACGGGCGTTTGATTTGAGTTTTCCAAATCCAAAACTAGTATTTTCTCGTCCAAAAGTTCTTGCCTTTTGGCGTTCTTGTCCAAAGTTAGATTGCGATGGAATCCCGCTGAATACTTTTGACCAAAGCGGTTTCTATTTTTGAACCTGGGGGATCTGAAGTTTTTTCCAACTTTTCCCAGGGAAATTGCAAACTGTCTTCGCCAAGCACGTCAAACTTAATTATTTTGTGAACTCTGCTCCTTGCACGTTCTTTCGAAGGATCGTTGTTTCCCCCCTCCATTTCCATTTCCGCAGGGGCGGGGGCTGAAATTTGTGTGATGGTGACAATTCCCGTTTCTCCTCCACCAGCCAAATAGGCTGATCCGTGCCCGCTCCCAGCCTGGGGGTGGGGGGGCAAAAGGTAAAATTTTCCGGTACAGAGGATTCCACCCATCTCCAACAAGATTGGCTGAAAAAAATGTGAAAACCACAGCAAAAATCTGTGGCACAAGAGAACGTTGTCCCGTACGGAGGATATCACCCGTCTCCGACCGTTTTGGCTGAAAATATGCCAAAGTCACAGGACATTTCTGTGACGGGGAAAGGGAAACTTAAATTTTTTTACTTGAAAAATGCAAGATCCTTGGGTGAGACAATGCCTGGGTTTTCTTGTGGGGCAAAATACGTGCCACTTTGTAAATGGGACCCTGCCCCCCACAACAAATCTTGCTGAAAATGGATGCCGTTGGTAAGAACTCTGGGAATACTTCAGAAAATTAGGGAAAATTCTGGGTCCTCACGGAAATTCTTGCTTAAATTGGCCAAGTTGATTGTGAAAAAACTCCTCGGGTCTGTAAATTCAGTGGTAACCCATGAAAATCTGCTGGGAATTGACTTTTCTAAAAAATCTGTGGTGATGCGACAAGTAAATTTGGCAATAGTGATGTTTCTGAAAAATCAGCAGATGGAATGCATTGTGGCACCACAATTTCCCACCTGACACTTCTGAATGCCTACATTTTTCAGGTTCTTTATAAGTCTTAGGGCTGTGTGTGGGGGTTGTATGCTGGCACACCATGGTTGTGAGTTGCATGTGTCCGCCTGCTGAGGTCCACCAGCTTCAATACCGCGCAGGGGCCATTTCAAGGCCCCCCTCCACCAGCGGCAGCTGTCAATATTGGGCTTGTTTCTTGTCTTTCATCTTTGTCTTTCTTGTGCTTCAGCTGCCTGCCGGGCCTTGAAGTCAAAATATTCAAACTTTTTCTTTTTGTCCTTGGGCCTTTTCCATTGAACCTTGAAATTCATTTTTTCTTCAATTCTGGTTCTTGCAGGCACAACCAATTGATATTGTTTGTAGTTTTGTACCAGTGCATTGGGTGATCAAAGAACCCTGCGTGTGAGGTTGAGTTTGCAATTGGTGGGTTCGAGTGGGGACTTTCTCAGGTTAATTAAGGAAAATGGGCAAATACTACTGTCGTAAATTGGTCGGCCGGGCTTGGAAATTTCAAAGAATCGACACAGCAAGGTCAAAAATTGAGTTCAGGCTTTCAAGCCGAACCATGATAACCTTTTCCCTGGGTTAAATTCGACTGCAAACCCAAAAATGGAATTTCAGTGAATTTCGGCCCTACTCAGGCAAATTTTTGCCAATTTTTGGGTTAGGAACCCATTACACTCCCCCGCTTAGAAAAATCTCGGGGAGATTTCTAGAAACGTAAGTTAAAAAGAAGGGGTCCGCACAAAAGAAACAGTTTGGTTTGCGAAAAAAGTGGTATGTGTGCCGTTGGTAAGAGTAACGAGGAGGGGGGATCCCAAGAGGCTACCCCGTGAAAGTGACTGTGGTGACGGGCAGCCCAACGGGCCACCCCGCACCCCGGGGGGAGATGGTGCAACGGTGCAACGCAACAGTGTGGCAACGGTGCGGCTCACGGTGCGAAGCATTAGCGCAACGGTCAGCCACTCCACCGCGCCGCGTATGTGTGAGTCGTGTGTTCACAATCACGATATGGTATGCTATTTTTTTTTGTCCACACACACCACACGACACTCATGCTTAGAATGACACTTTGCGGGCACCCAACGCGGGTCAGGTTGCAACTACGACAGTTGCACGCCGAGCCACAATGGAGCCTAGGCATCGTTTCGCGTTTCCAACCCTTGCGAACAACTTTTTGACCAACCGTCAGTCAAGAAATCTGGTTGTTAGGCTTCAGAGGGTTTAATAGGAGCTTTCCATCAGGGATTTTTTTCTCAAGGATCAATCTCGTTTTTTTTCGCTGGTTGGGATACCTTTTTTGTTGGGGTTTTTGCTTAGTCCGTCTTTAAGGAGCAAATTAACCTTTTTTTTTAGTATTGCGCGCTTTTCTGTTGAGGGGGATTGTTGAATCTCGTGATATGTTGCTTGTCGCGACCAAACACCAAAAAATCAGAAACAACGAAGACAACCCCGCAAACCGCGGGATTGGTTCCCCGCAATGACAATTCATCACTTTTCCCACAAACGTAACGGGAATGTGACTTACGGATCCGTTTTTGTGTGTGGGGGGGTCACATCAACCCGTGCCCTCACGGGCCATCTCTCAAATCTTGGCCCAAAATTTACACCCCTTAGAAAAAAAATGCGCTTGGAAAATCTGTCCACCTTTTGCGTTTCAAAAGCAAATACAAGTCTGTGAAATTCTCACCTCCTTGCCTTTCCAAAAATTGTTCCCCGGAACCCAAAATTCCTTGGGGGGTACCTACGGGAGCCTCACCGACAAAATCGTCGGCCATGACCCATGCCTGGGCAAGTTTTGTTCCCCAAAATTCTCTGTAAATTCTGCACACCGTCCTTTACGGGGGGGGGGGGGGTTGGGTTCCACCTCCTCTCCGTAAATAACACCTTTAAATTCCCTGAAGTTTATGTCGGTACAACGCATCGACTTTTCGTTGGAACGACCCCCACTCACTCGCCTCCGAATGAGTGGGGCTCATCCCCATTTTGTGTGGGGCTCATCCCCATTTTGTTCATTCCAACGTTATTCCTTTCTTCCACACAACACAACCCGTGAAAATGAATAAATTCCACCTCCCACACTTGCCCAATGAAAACGTCAGATTTTGTGCCTTCGGTGAAATCGGCAGACTCAAAATTTTCATAGGTCAACCGTTCAACCCATTTTTTTTTCTCTTTCCCAAAATGGGCGGAAGAAAATTGAAAAAAGCACTTTTTTCCACTTGGGAAAATTGAGGGGGTACAAAATGCGTGTCAACCCTCCCCTCTTCCTTTTCCACCAGAAAATCGTCCACCTCCACCACCGCCTCCCAAAATCTGGGGTTCATCCAAATCCAAAATTCGCTTTCGTCATTGGTCATTCGTGAGGGGGTACCCTGGGGGACCAACACCAAACACTCCTCCTTTGGAATATGCCTTTTCTCCTTCCCGTCTACCTGAAAAATGACCGAATCTGGGACTCAGTATTTTTTTTGTGATGTCCCACGAGAAATTTTTACACCAAAATTGTGAAAATTTCTCTTGGACCCGGGGATGGTGAACTTGCACCAAAAATCCGGCCACAAACGGTTGGGCAAACCCTCCACCATTCCCCATATATACCAGTGGGCATTTTGTGGTAAAGAGGACTACATCAACAAAAAACAACGTTCAAAAAAATCAGCCCATTCAAAAATTCACGGTCCTTCATGAGGCCGTTTCTGAGAATTTTAATGAAAATTCTGGGGGGTTGTAAAAATTGGGTGTACAAAGTGTCATTTTTGTGCGAGAATCGGCACACTCCAAATTTCGTTCACACATGGTGGGGTCTTGACCATACTTCGTATGAAGCACGGATGCAAAAGTCAAGTCCACCTCCCCTCCAGATTCTGTTCCATAAAAAGCTTCAAAACCTTTGGTACTTTTGACCCAAAAAATCTATGGGCTTTGTCCACAAAAGTGTTTGACTGTGGCGCAAATATTTTCTGAAACAAATTTTGCGGTGGTGGCACTTCAACAACAGTGCTGCCCCTGAACCGTTGGCCACCACTTTTTACTTGAGCATTTTCCCAACCTTTGGCATAAAAATTGGTCGTCTCGCCTCTCATGCCTCGTCCTTCCCCGCCATGGGCATGGGGCCCAAAACTTGGTGCGGGGGGAGCTTTATTTGCATCCAGGTTTTTTGTCCAACAGTTAGAGGCATTATTCCCAAACCTTGCCACAACACTTACACTGTGCTCTGATTACACAGGTTGTGTGGTTGGGGTTTGGGAGCGGTGCTTCTTTCACCCCTGAAGAATTTTTTGACAGTGCCCAACCTTCTTGAGGATTTCTGATGAAATTCTGAGAAAAATTCTCGTTGCGCGTTTTTTGAACGAATTCGGTCAGCCTCAACCAAACGGGCGGTTGACTCGTTTCAGTGGGTGGGCACCTGGCACTTTAAATTACCTCCCCCCTCTGTTTGTTCAAGACATCCATGTGTCATTCACATGATTTCAGTGGGGGGAAATGAAAATTCCTGGGGGAAAACAGCAATTTCTGTCCAATTGCCCACCCATTGAGTGAAAGAAGCGAATTTGTGTCCCTTGCCAACTCTTTTCTGGTTTCTTCCTCATTTTGGCTTTCATTCCTCCTTTCTTTGTGAAAAATCTGAGGAAATTCCCGTCTTAGCACATGACAGGTGTCCGCATGAGATGGGGATTTGACAAAATTATGAATCGTCAAAAATTCTGTCTCAAAATGTTTCCAATCTTCCCCAAAAAAACATTGAGGAAGCTCTGGAACGTTTTTGTGTAACATTCTGCCAACAAAAAGAAAATTCAGGCCTGTGACCTGAAAATATGTTGATTTTTGCCTCATTTTCCACCATGTCCCTAAACGGGATACCAGCAAAAATCGAAATCTGGCAACCAAAAATGGTGCCTTCCCCCATCATCCCAACCCCTGCCCCCATCTCTGCGAGCAAAATATGCACCAGGACCATCACAGATGGAAATTCTTCATGTGTTTCAACAGGAAATTCCAACACGCTTAGCTGGGGGGCATTCAAAAGGGGCATCGTTTGTGAGGCTGTTGCTTCCAAATTTACGTAAGGAAAATCCACCATTGGGGGAACCAAAAACACAGCGAGGGAGGTAAAAACTGTTGTGGGTTGGGTAATGGGAATGTGCAAAGTGTGGCTTTGCCAGAAGGGAGTAGAGACCACCTTATGGTGCTCCTCCCCTTGGGCAAGACCGTAATTTCAGCACTGTTGCCCAAAAAACCGCTCCCCCTACCTCTGGGCCTAGGTTGCCCGAGTAGGGAGCGAATGGGGGAGAAAATTTGAAAAATTTGAAAAACCAACCCACTCACTCTCTCTGGGCTTCTTCTTCTCGTTCCTTCAGGTGCCAACCCTGGCCTTCTCATCGCTTCATGTCCCAACCCTGGTCCCAACCCATAGCTCAGTCCCAACCTATAGCTCCTGGGTGGGGTACTCCTCGCTGCACTGGGTGCTCCTGGGCCCCTCTGCACCGGCACCACAGCGGTGCGTGGGAGTGGGCCCCCGGACGCCGCCACCACAGCGACGCCGGGGTTGGGCGTCCCCCTTCCCAGGGTGAGAAAACAACATTTGCGGCCAGTAATCTGGGCAGGGGGAAAAAACTGTCCACGTTGACCTCCTTCCGCAATAAACTGGGATTGTGTCCGTTTGAAAATTCTGAGACCCTCCAATTGAGAAAAGCTTCGCTCAACCCCAATAACCAAAGTGGAAATTTCTACAAATCCTTGAATTTTAAGCAAAACTGCCTGAAACGGCGTTTGATTTGAGTTTTCCAAACCCAAAACTGGCAATTTCTCGTCCAAAAGTTCTTGCCTTTTGGCGGTGTTGTTCAAAGTTAAATTGGGCTTGTATCCCGCTGAATTCTTTTGACCAGCTTTGTGAATCTGGGGGATCTGAAGTTTTTTCCAACTTTGCCCAGGGAAATTGAAAACTTTCTTCGCCAAGCACCTCAAACTGAAGGAGAGCAGGTCCTATTAGGATTTCCTAATGGGTTCCCTTTCTCTCTCCACAGGTGGCATTCTTATTCTGTTATAGTATTTTATACCTCCCGGACTTATTGTAGTCCGTTATCCTGTCCCCCTCTTCTCCCTGTGCTTTGCTTCGGGAAGTGGGAAAAGGGTTTTTCGTTACTCTGATTTTCTCTTCCCTAAGTAGGTCCGCACCAAGGCGAAAGCGAGGCTTTTTTGGGGAAAAGGGAAGATCAGACGTACACTTGGTAGCAGATTGGTTCGATCCTACGCTGACTGGCAGCGGATGGCCCCTGCACCATTATTACACGGTCGCAGCGTCAGCTCCCGGCTTCTAGTCAACGTCTAAGCAGACGAACAGGCTCCGGTAGGCTCTGTACGGTATTACCGTATTACCCGTTACAGCCCCTCTGGTGCTAGCACAACTGCTTAAGTTTTGTGGGTTTTTGTTGTTTTGCCATCAGAAAGATGCAAAGCACAGGCCCCAACCATCAATTCAACTATGCCCTATTGCAAGACATTGACCAAGAAACAGGGGATTGGAAGCTTTTATGTGAAAGTGCTTCCAGTTCCCACGCCGATGATGCACAATGGGCTCAATTGTCAAGATTGCAGCATTTGTCATCATTGACAGTGGTCGGCGATGAGCCCTCCACTTCATTGGCTTCAGAGGCTAATGCGGCCTCTTCCGCACTCATCTTGCCACAACGGGGGTATTTGCCTCTGTCTGCGGCAATGGTGCAGCTGCGCACACCGGAGAGACCCGTGGTGATTCCGCCACCGGGCTTCTCTGGTGATGGTGGGCTGGAAACCCCGTGTTGTTTTCAACCACCACCCGCTCTTCCACCGGCAAGCCCTTACAGAGCTTTGCAACCACCACCCGATCTTGGGTGTTATCCCGCACTACCTTGGCCACCGGAGACTCGCCTAGTGGTACCGGAATTCTCCGGTACGTCCCAACCCATGGATGGCTATGGGAAGGGAACTGGTGAGCTCCTCACTGCTGAGGATGTGCAGGATATCGTTGCTCGGCTTCCCGGGGATCACCCCCTTGTGAGGCAGTTCAACCATGTGCAACAGTGCGTTGCAGAGTGTGCAACCGCACTGAACAAAGTGCTTCAGTTTGATGAGGAAAACCAGAAACATGTCTTCACCAAGCTGGAATACTGCTGGACTTACTTGCAGGAAGTTGGCAAATGTTGCCAGAGGAATTTCGAAAGTGCGGGTATTGTCCTTGCAACCGTTCGGGAAACCTTTGACAAAATGTGCCAACAACTTCCGCAGAACTTCCGGCAAATTAGTGAATGCATGCACGAAGCGGAAACGCGGAATGACTCCGAGTTTCTGCACTTGCATGACTCACTACAACGCCTATCGGGACAAATGGAGTCCTGTTCATCCGCGTTGTTGAATTTGCAACAACAGTTGCATACACGAGATTCCTCGTCTGCAACATCCAGTACTGGAGGATTTGTGTCTATGGACCATTTCACCACCCTATCCGCAACTTTCCATGAATCGCAACACCGCATTATGCTGTTGTGCGACGAAACGGAAAAGCTTCGGCAATTTCAGTGACAAGCCAACGAGAATTTTGCTCCCCACACGTATGTGCGACAGTTGGAGGAGCGACTTTCCCGCTTGGAGCAGAAAACCTGCTATTGTGACGCGAATCAGGTTGG
>CAAHFI011423744.1:0-14104 GCA_900893395.1 Euglena gracilis
ACAACAAGCCGCTTCGGCGGTGCCCCCCCCTCTCCAAGGGTTTTCGGACCCAAGCCGCTTCGGCGGTGCCTCCCCCCTCCAAGGGTCTTCGGACCCAAGCCGCTTCGGCGGTGCCCCCCCCCTCCAAGGATCTACGGACCCAACCCACATTTGGGGACCCAACCTTACAACAGCCGTCCCACAATGGGCCTACGGCACTCCTCCGCTTCCGCGGAGTCTGACTCACAAGTGGGGAAAATGCCTGAACGGGGTTGGCAATTAGTGCCTTTTGGCACCCAATTGCCAACAGAGCCGCCCCCTTACGAGGACTGGTTGTAAACACGTTGTTTTTTCGACCCCCCCCCGGCCCTACCACCGGTAAGCCCAATTCGGGACTTGCCCTTCCCCTCCACATTTGGGAGAAATCAAAGAACTACGTTGGTCCGCTGAAATGCGGTTGGTGGTCCCGGACACTGCCGGTGTCATTGTTCCCATGGACAATGACCCCGAGGAATACCGGGATTCGTTTTCCAGTAATACCGTTGAGCGCGTAGTTGCAAATTTACTGGAGAATCACCCACTACAACATCAATTTCGACACATCGAAGCAAGTGTCCAAAATTGCGCTATAACACTAAAACCAAGTCCTACAATTTGATGAAGACAGTCACAAGGCCGTTTTCGGCAAGCTGGACTTCCTTTGGCAATATATCCAAGAATTTGGACAATTTTGCCAAAATGAACTTTAACTCCACTACAATGGACCTTCAGAACCTCCACCAAGTTTTTGACGCATTTTTGCGCAACACGTTGGTACAAAACTTCCAACAGGTGCAAAAGACCTTCCAAACCAAGGAATCGCGGAATAACACAACATTTTCACATTTACAACAAAAACTACAACAACTGTTCACACAACTGGAAAATTTTTCTTATACAATGCGAGAAATACAGTCCCGGTAACAACAACGGGATAAAGCGCCTACAGGTGCGGAACTTGGCTCATATGTCTCATATGAGCACTTTTCAACTTTGTCCAATGTTGTACAACAGTCACAAGAACGCATTTTTCGTTTGGGTGATGAAAACGTGAGTTTTCATCAAAATTTTGCCCAAATACGCAAAAATTATGTACAAAGAGCTTTTGCTCAACAACTGGAAGAGCTGATTGCTCGTTTGTAACAAACTTCCTGCAAATGCGGTGAAGTTTCCAACACTTTGACCACATTGCACACTCAAGTGGCGGAAATCGTGCATCGGCAGGATTTCCTCCATGAAAAGTGGCAAACCGACATACAAAAACTTGAAACTGCTTCCAATGCGCTACAAACCGCTACGGCGTAACTCCAGTCCCGCGATGCGGTGATTCTTAGCTCACAAAGTGCGAATGCGGAACTCCAAGACCGGAAACGGTCATAACTACCATCCAAACCGCGAATGCGGACCTCCAAATCGCGTTTGCAGACCTGAAAACCGCTTTTGCGGATGTTTCGGGACTACAAACTGCAATTGGGGACTTACAACGCCGCTTTGCGGAAACTTCAACCAAAAATACCAGTATGGGAGCACTACGATCCACTGTAACCGATTTGAACAGTCAGTTACAAGCGGATGTGAACAAAATCGAATCCGCGTTTCGGATTTGCACAAACGGTGCAACGGTATTCAAAAATCAATTCCAGATATCACCGGAATTGAAACCGCGCTTGCGGATTTGAATACCCAACACAAAGCACTACAATACACCACTTCCCATTTACAAAAACGAGTACAAGCTCTTTCTACAAGGGTCTCCGGACTCCAACCATCCTCGGATGGACAAACGGTTCGCGAAGTCGAACTAACCCCTGATTTTCGCACATTCTATGACCAAATGCTTTCGAAAAAAACAGGAAAACTTACAAGAGTTTTGTGAAAACTTGATGAGGACCGAAAATTCGGTAATCCAACAAGTTCTCACACTAAAACAAAACATTTCGGCATTGGAGAACCACTTTCTACAATGATGCATGACAAAACCGCTGAAAATGCGGTGGGGTACCCCAACCCACGTTGGGTACCACAACCCCACAAGCCGAGAATCGGTTCAACGCCCTTAGAACCGCAATGGAAACTTTTGGTAAAAGGGTCCAATTCTTGGACACCACTTTTCCAAAGCTTTCAGCAGATTTTGACTCCATTGTTGACAAATGACCACTTTTGGATGAGTTACCCTCATACCGCAAACGTATTAAGCGTTTGCAGTGTGATTGAACGAATGTCGGACTTTTTCCAAGTGGTTGGTTCAGTGGAACGAAGTATCCAAGATTTTGCATTGAGTTTGGACGAGATTCAGGCGAAACCTCGCAATCCCCAGCACTTTGCCCCTGAAAACTGTGTTTTTGGTGGTCAAAATGCAGCTTCCAGCTCATAACGCGCTTTTCGCGCATCAACCGAAGCATCTTCGGATGCCCGATATCCAAGTCGCGACTTTGTGCATCACATTCGTGATTCGTTGGATGCCAATCCTTCCAAAGGCGCAGTACGCGCACCCCTACAAGCATCTTCCGATGTGCATGCCCTCCAAGCATCCACGGATGCACATGATCATGAACATACCTACAATCGTGATTACAATCGCCCGTTTATACCACAACTTAGGATTCTCCCCCCTAAGGGTGAATCCTCGGATGAGGAACCGGTTTTTACCCCGAAAACCGCGAAGCCTCCGGTTTTACAACAAGAAATTCGCGAATCGGGACTGATTCGCGGTATGAGCCATATCCCTACCACGGGGAGTGGCCATGGATCGCGAATGCGAAACACGAAATTTACCGCGGTTCCACGATTTGCTGGTGAAAAATGTGATTCCTATCCCCCTGGTATGTTATCACACTCTGAATCGCGGAATTGCGACCTTTTTCAATCCGAATCGCGGAATCGCGAAACTCAACCATATATTTCGTGGAATCACGATGTACCAAATACCCACGGTACCTGCGGTACCATGAGTACCACTCTGGTTGCGCATTCGCGCAGGCCATTTGAACAACCTTACACGAACAACTACGATGGAAATCCAACAAGGTAAAGCCACAATGGGACGGAGATCCCACAACCTGAAAACAATTTTGGCGCGACTGGACATACTACTGGGACTTGAAGGGTCCAACCCAAGACGGGAACCCTGAGGTAATCAAGATGGAATTCATTGATTGCCTTCCCAAGGAAGAAGAAGATCGCGCCCGACAACTTGTGATCCAGAATCAGATTGCTTTTGATGAACTGGTTGACCAATATGTGTCAACTTATTCAAGCCTAATTTCGCGAATTACACTGGGGAAAAAATGGCCACTATTCGCGCCAACTGACCGAAAATGGACGTCAATCGATCTTTGGTGTTCCAAATGGTTGGGATTGGCTTCTGAGGTTGATGAACCTGGAGAGAACCAAATGAAAGAACAATTCGATGTGGTTCTCCTCCATTTCATTCCTACAATTATCAAGGACATCCACCGCGAGGAACTCGCGGAAAACAAAACTCACTCTTGATCAACGATGGAAATACGTTCCAAACAAATGAAACTCTCACAACTTTTGGGACAGATACAATCGGCTTACACCCATCACCCTACCGCTGGTCTCCCTAGCGGCCCTACAGAAGACTTCTTCTCCAAAATCCTCACGGGGATACGGTAAACATACAAACTCCCCAATAGGAGATACAAAAACTCGCTATCCGCGCTCATCTGACAAAATCTTCTGACAAAACTTGATTTTTGTACAACAAATCGGGGCATACGTCCCGTGACTGCCCTTACCCTGATACGCGAAGGCGGTATCCGATTCCAAGGGGTTCACAATCCTCGCGGAGCTCGCGCTCCTCTGAATATTCGCACAAATCTGGACAATCACAACCTTCGGGTTATCGACAAAGGTCCCGATCACCGTTCCGCGACCGCGGACGTGATCGCGCACCTCGTGGTCGATCACCCCGACCCCCTTACAAACGTGATACAAATCGCGACTCATCGCGATCACGTTCGCGAAGTGGATCAACTTCTTCGCGATCGTCATCCGGGAAACCGGGTTACAACAACCGTGGTCGAGCAGGATTTCGTTCACCAAGGCCTCCAAGGGGTGAAAGCCCATAACAAAACCGACAAAAATCACAAAACCGACAAAAGTGTTCGCTGTGTGGATCACAAAACCACCACTCCTCCAAATTTTACCGTTCTCGCTTTCCCCGCCCCAACCAACATCACCACAATTCTACAAAACAAAACGACAAATGTACCAGCACAAAAGCTTTAAGAAAGCTGAGGCTTTTGACCGCGGCGGAATCGCATTTGACTTCCAAACTGTTTCCGGCGGAATCAGACTTGCTGTGGAATGTACAAAAGTACGATTGCTCCTACTTTTCAATGATAGCGACTGGAAACGAGTCATTTACCCACTGTTTACAAAGCCTTCAACGTTTTCTGAAACCACACAACGATGGTGATTGCCTGACTATCCACCTTAACGACATGGTTACGAACATTATTCGGAATGGGTTGGTACCATTCTGAAACCACACATAACCCGCTGTGCCTGTGCATCCCGCACGCACAACGTTGTTTTAACGCTCTGCCTGGGATGATAACACAGGTACCAGCAAACCATCCAAGATGGAACTATTACGTATGGCCTGCAACCTTTCCGAGAGTTTTCTGGGAAAATTTGCAGATTTACCTCCGCAAGCGAGCTGAAACGCTCGAAAGCGAACTTCCCAAGGAAATCCAAGAATTCAAAAGTTGGGTCTTCCCACGGATCAACATGGATGATCCTGACACGGATACCCTAGACTTACGTCCAACCGAACTGACCTTGGTACAAGACCCACATATGGGTGAGTACTTCAAGGAAACCCGCAAACGTTGAGGATTTCCTGCCACGTACAATCAGCTGCGGCTGAGATGGGCGTAGTCCCACACAGTGAGCGAAGTCTCGAGCGTGAATACGCACTTCATCATCGCATTCAATACCGTTTCAAGGCCCTGTGGCGGTACCGTCTTAAGTTTCGGTCGATAACACGTTGATCGCGAAGATTCAAGACTACAAAGACACTACGGTGTCAAGTAAGAAGACACACAAAGCACAGCATGTGCGCCAGAATTATTTGCGCTTTGTGCTACAAACAAGGTAACCGTAATTGGGAACCAGACCATGGTTTCCTGGTACTGTCTCCCTAAGCCTGGGACTGTGCCTAGCATCCCGACTGGCCTGGTCCAGAAGGGAAATCGGGCAGAGCCCTGGGAGGGGGATGAGTACCAGGCAGCCATTCTGCCATGGCACTGTGTACCAGATACAATGGGCTACGGCCTACAATCTGGCTACGGCCGGGCTGTACACAGTGCCATGGAATAATGGCTGCCTGGTACATGGTTAAACCATAAGACAAAGAGAGAATCTCAGAGCTGGCGATAGCTTAGCGAAAGTAACTGGTTTCTAATTAAATGTTACAGGGTTTGGTGTTTTGCAATTCTCTTTTAGAATTCGGAGGGTGAAGTCCCATTTGAACAGAAATTTTAGTTCTTTCTTTTACAAAGCTCGAAAGAGCAAATATCACTTTCATATAAGGGACTGCGGTCCCACCAATTCTCTTTGCCTTTGTGGTTTGCAACCAAAATGGGAAAAGGAAACAATTTTTATTGTTACTCCCCCCACGGGCTTTTCGGGAGGAAACCTTAAGTAGAAAAGCCAGGTGGATGTACACTATTCAGCCACATGGTGGCCCCAGTTAATAAACACGAAAGTTCCAGGGACAACCTGCCTGAAAATCACCCCTTACAAGGGTATGTTCACCAATTACAGGCGGGAAAAAATGCCACCCCCCAGATGGCCCCTGATTTGCATGATTTGCTCAGGCAAATTCTGGAGGGGAAGCAAGTACAAAATTTAACCATTAATTTACTGGGCATTGATGTCCCCGGCAAAAATTGATTTCCTGAGCAGAAAAAAAAAACGTTAAAGTGTTGTCAAGGCGCTTTTACGATTTTATGGGTGATTTTGGGTAAAATGGGGTACCCCTCCCCTGAAGCCACCACTGACCAAGAGGTTGACGCTTTAATTTAACTGCTTCAAGTTTAAAAGCCCCATGCATGCAATGCATACAGTTCTATGCTTTTGATCCCTGGCTTTGGAGGCCTGATGTTCCATGCCATGTTGGCACCTTGCAAAAGGCTTTGGAACCAAAATTTGGAGAAATATGGTGCATTCTGGGATCCCCTCCCAATCCTCCTGTGGCTGGCACAGTCCTCCCTGCCCTCTGATATATGTACATTGCGTGCACAACTCATCATCTGTTTACCAATTCTCTGTTTATACAGAAGTTCAGATTTGACACAGGTCCAAAGGACCACCAGTGTGTTGGGGGGGGGCACGCTACATAAAAATTAAACGTAAAGGTCAAAAACTCCATAAACAAGAAAGATTTGTCTCCATTCCCCAGTGGCACCAAATCAGGCCCTTTCATATTTGATGATGGCTTATGTGGCAGCAACACGTTTCTTTGTGGAAACTGTGGGACCCAGTTTAATTACTTTGAAACCTGCCCAGAAAGCCATTAAGGCAGACACCATTGCTTCTATCACTAAAGAAATTTTGACCAAACAAGGAGTACCCCCCCAGGTTTGGGGACCCCAATCCACCAGAGGGGCAGGGGTTGGTTTTCTCAAATTAGGCATTTCGGCCTTAGAAGTTTGTGAAATTGGTCAGTGGAAAGCAGTGGAGGCTTGTACGGCCCACTATCAAAGACCTGGTGCCCAAGCTGCTTTGGAAGGTGCACTGGCCCCTTTTTGGTCAGAGCACAACCTGGCCTCACAATAGCAAAATGTGGAGCCCGATGTGTCTCTTACTCCCTCGAGGCAAGCCGACCAGGGATGAAGGGACACCGAGGGCGAAGCACAAAGACGTTTTGAGCCCGACCCACCCACCCATTTCTCCGAAAATCTGTTTTCAAACGCCCTTGATCACAAGATGTGGGCCAGGGGCCCCCCAGGCAAAGGAACAGCACCACAGTCGCCACGTCGGAGACAATGCAGCCAACTCCGGCGAGGCGGCAATAAGCAGGGACTACTAACCCAGCGCACCAGAACAATCACAACAAACCGATGGCGAGCAAGGTATGGCCTCACAGTGTCTTTGTGCTCCGCCCTCGGTGTCTTTTCCTCCCTGATCGTCTTGCCTCGACGGAGTACGAATTTTTCGTCGACATTGCCAAATGAAGACCCTGTTGAACAAGGACATGCTGAAGATCCTGAGCGCGGGCTTGCAGTTTAATTTTGGGGGGCTGTCCACTGGAACGCTGTCGAAAAGGGTATTTCAAGTGTCTGGTGCGGCCATGGTAAATAAACATTAGCACCTCATGATGCCTGGTTTCTGGGGATGCGTTGATGTTTAATATCGAACTCCCCGCCTTGGAGGCAGCTCCAGATGTTACTGAAGCTTCATATATAAGGATAACCCTGGCGCACTAGGGCCAGGCAGCACCCGAAAGGGAGCTGGTGGCCGTTTTCGACTAGGACGAACCGGCGGTTTCGCTGCCCAAGGAGTTGCAGGAGCTCCGGGCGATGTCCACAAGGCCAGAACCCGTTCTCCACAGTTTGAGGATTTTGGCCTAACAACTACGTCAAGGAGGCGGACCTTCAGCTGCAGGTGGAGGAAAATCTGCATGTATGGCAGGTGCTGGCGCAGCTGTACCACAAGCTGCAAGGAGAGCGCAAGGACTTGGCGGTTCCTGGATTTTGTCGAACACAGAATAGTGGAGGCAGTGTGTATCTGCTGTTCACCGAGGAAGACGTGAAGTCTCAACGCCTGAAGAGGAACATCCAACAAATAAGTATGGGAGGTAAGCTCTGCAAACCCAGTGGGCATATATTTCGTTCTTCCACGGCGCCTGGGCCGCAGTGCCAGTTCAAGTGCATGGATCCAAGGGTGTACTCAAAGGAGCAAAAGGATGATTCAATGGTGGTTTCAGGAGCAGCTTCAAAGGAGTCTGGAAGGTCGGTAGATGAAAATGTGTCCATCCTCCCCAGTGTACCCCCTGTCAGGGTGACGTTAGGGATCCAGGCCATGGCGGTCGAATAACCTTTGGGCAAGGGTGGCCATTTTACAAAATACAAGGTAGCATCATCTCCTTTGGAAGGGCTGGCTCCCTTTAAAGTACTCGGGCATTATTTTTCATTGTGGGAGAAGAATTCCCCCAACACAGTTCAGAGATTGATGATGGAAGGGGTAGAACCCCACTTCCCGGGGCACCATCTTCAATTCAGAGAGCAACAAAAGTCTCAGGAGGAGATAGACCTGTGGCCTTGCAAGTGATAGCAGAGTATGTGGAAGCCAAGGCAGCCAGGGAGGTTCCCTTTTGGGGTACAAGAAACCTGGTTCCCTGGTTTTTTCTGAGGAAAAAAGTGCCTCAGGAGGGAGAACCTCTGGCTCATCTCAGAATGTCGAAGGATCAATCAAGAACTGGTGCACCCTCATTTGAAATTAGATCATTGGAAATATATTTTCCACACCTGCAGCAATGGATGTGGGCCACCAAGATAGACCTCAAAAAAACTTATTTCAACACGGAGCCGTCCCCAGCCCTAAAACCTTTCATCAGGATGAAATTAGGGGACAGAGTGTTTCAAATGGAAGGGGTTGTTTTGGGATAAACACCCAGCCCTACTGTTGGATGCCAGACATGAATGTATTCCTAAAAAGGAGGAGGAAAAAATGTTTTCATATACTTCGACGATATTTTATTCATTGCAAAGTCCAAATTTTTGGCAGAAAAACACACAGCAATTTGGCTGCAAGATTTGGAGGACAGTGGCATGTCAATAAAAATCAAAAAGTCTAACACCACCCCAAGCCAGTTGAAGCATCATCTGGGCTTTCATTTCAATCTGAAAAAAGGCTTTTTTGCAGGTGCCTGCTGCAAAATTTAAAACAGTTCGAAATGACCTAGGCAAATTTCTCACCCAGGCAGAAACGTAATTCAGAAACGCAGCTGCCACCCTGCGGCAAGTGAGAAGCTTTCTCACTTTCTTTCTCACTGCACCTGTCCTGTCTCAGGGCCTTTACAGACCTGTTGGTACAATTTTTCGACCAACACACCACTCAGTGCTGGGACAGAAAAGTACCAATTCCTCACCCAGGTCAAATAGCTTGGGGGTCTGCTAAATGATTTGTAAGGTATATATATTTACACACCACAATGCAGTCAGAATGATTCATTCAGACAGTTCAGACAAAGGGCCAGTAGACCGCACCTCAGGCAGCCAGCTTCAACAATTCTGGAGAACAGAGAAAGGGCTCTACGCAAACGTAAAGGAGTTAAAAGCTGCCATTTCAGCCACGAGAAGCTTATTAAAGTATGAAGAAAAACCTTTTTCCTCTCCATAGACAATCAGGTGGCTTACAGTATTTTCAGAAAGGAGGGGGGACATTGCCCAAGTTCAACTCTTTCATGAGGCCATTTTTAAATTGGTGTCACACACAAAGGATTACATTCATTCCAGACTGGGTCAGGTCAGAGGACATTTTGGTAGATGGTCTAAGCAGCTAGGCGATGGACACTCTAAAAAAGTCATTTTTGAGGCAGTTTTAAAAATTTTCTCAGGTTTTCAATTTCACCCCCAGGTGGACTTGTTTGCCTGCCCAGGCACCAAACAATTGGACAAAATTGTGTCCAGGTGGCTTCATCATCAAACCATAGCTGTCAATACTTTGGAATGGCCACAGGAAAACCTGCAGCAAGTGTATGCCCCCGCTGGACCTTAATTCTCCAGTGGCTTTGCAACTCAGGGACAACCTCCATCAAGTCTGTCTGACTGTGATCCTGTACTGGGTTGGGACTGTGTGGTGGCCCCTGTTAACGAGGCCGCAAACCAAAGGATCCCCCACAGTTCTGGTGCAGCCCCAATGGGGATTTTTTAAAAATTGCCTGGGGGAACACACGCCCCCACTAACTGACCCCTCCTCTGTGTGTTGCTATCAAAACAAGTTATATCTGAAAATATCACATCTTATCTGAACAAGCTGGGAAATCTGTCCAGATATAACAAAGCCTTCCAGTGTTTGTGTAATTTTTGTGTGGTTCAAGCGGTTGATCCCACAAACCTGTCCTTGGAGGAAATTGACAGTTGTAATTTAAGGATGTCTTTCCTGCAGCCTCATGAAGCCGTGAATGATTACAGTGCAATTTCACTGTTTCCTGGTTGGGAACAAGACTTTTTTCAGCTTTCATGAAGCAGGCCAAGAAGTTGTGGCAATCTTGAGGGTAAAAGTATGCTGATTTTTGGGATGCTAAAACATTTTTTGCTTTACATCGAATCCACCCACGTGAAGTGGGGGGCTGTATTCAGCGAGTCAGAGACAGGGCCATAGTCATTCTGAGGAGTTTCCACCTTTGCAGGTCAATAGACTTGGCCAGATACATCAGCTTGCTGACCTTGCTGAGCAAGGGTGGTCCAGGGTCTGTCCTATGTCAGGGGGGCTCTTCCCAGGACTTATGGTTTCTGGGTTGGGACTCCCCGGTTAATGCACTTTTCACCGGAGTTGGTCCACGCCTAAATTTCCCTTCGAATCCCATCGGACAGGTGAACACAACGGCGAAAAAAAAACAGGAAGAAAAGCCAATATCAAAAGAATGTACAGCAGGACACGGCACAACGAATTTCAACTGACAAGCCACTTATCAATTTCGAATTAAACTACAATGGAAAGTAAAGTGGAGAGTGTAAAGCTTTCAGTCCTTCTTCTTGGACTCAGCTTGCATAGGATCGTTGTTTTTCAAACTCTCCTCTCCGTCGACCTTTTTAAAATCCTCCCTTGGTCGCTTTCACCAAGAGACTTCCACAAGCATAAAACACATTGTTTACCAAAGCACCAAGGCCAGCCTGTGCAGAAAGGTGAGACATATGTACACCAAAAAAGTCAGGAACGTCACAGTAAGAATGGGTTGAGATGGTTGGGCGGTTGGTGGGGGGGGGGGCGTTGGAGAAGGCTCCTTTGTGGAAGCCCCCCCCATGAAGGACACATGGGCCAATTGTGAGTGCTGGTTCTTGCACCTTTCTTCAATGAGCAAAGGGGGTCTCTTTCATCCACTGCCCAGGGAGGTCAGGGAGGGGGGGAGGTAGCCAAAGCCACCTTTTCCATCCCCCCCCTTGGTGCAGCAAAGCCCCACCAGCGCACACAAAAGGGGGCTCAAAAGACTTGGCTGAGTTCTCAGGCGAACGTCTTTTTTTTTTGGTCTCGTGAACGTCGGCCGTAAAAAACTCGGCATCGATTGTTCACGTTTTTTTTGGTCAATGGCAGTGGAAGAGAAATCAAACACTTTTCACACCAGCAAGCCTGTCTGTGTCGTGTGTTTGGCTGCTGGGTTTTTTTCTTCTGTTTCCCGTTTGCTGTCTCTCTGGCCTTTCTTTCTCTCACAAAAACTGTGAAAATTCATAATCAAACATCATCTAAAATCAATCCAACAGACATGAACTCCAAGTCCAACAAAGAACATCAAATCGAAGAACAACAAAGTCAGCAAACAACAAAACGATAATCGACAACTCAATCTTCAACAAAATGATGAACATGATCACCTTCTTGAAATTGAACCTGATGAAGAAGAACGTGGTGTTGATGATGAAGTGACTTGTTGTTGGTGGTGGCTTGGTGCTGCGGCGAACCTGTTGGTAGAGTCATGGCCTGGCCAAACTGGCATTCGAATTCAGGCTTTTTCTACTCTTAGGTGCCAGATCTAAGTGCCTCTGGCCCTGTGCCTTCTGCACCCAGACATTCCACTCCTCAGCAGCTGGGCTGGCACTTAGAAAAGAGAGGGGTTATTCTGCTTTCTTGGCTGGTTGTGCATGCTGGGTTCAGTTTCTGATGCCCAAGGCACCAAATTTCATGGAAACAGTTTGACTGTGAAAACTGGACTGCGTTGGGTATTCGCATTCTTCTGCACTTTCTTCAAAACCTCTTGCAAACCATTGTTTTGAATGTAATTCTGAAAAGCCGAATTCATCCTTCCACCTGGCAAAATGAAACTTCTGGCTGGTTACCATGTTGATGAATGCACTGGGTAATTCTCCCACTTTGTCAGAAACCCCAACCATTTCTGAACTTGTGATCCAAAATGGCTTCAACGTTGTAAAAACCCATTTTTGCAGCCTCCACTTCTGAAAACTGTCTGGCTGTTTTGGGCAAATCTGAAACGCATTCTGAAGCAAAACTGCTGACTTTTTCTGGTTCTGGTTGTGAAACTGGGAAAACAGGCACAGAATCTGCAGCACTGGGCTGCAGGATGGGGCCCACAGGCCCCAGAACTCCATCATGGAGAAGTTCTTCTTGGAGAATTCCAGCAGCATCATTTTGAACTTCATCATTTTGAACATCATCTTCAAGATCAACAGCAGCAACTGCAGCAGCCTGCTGCAAAGGACCATCAGGTCCACTCTCCTTGAAGTTCTCTTTCTCAAACTCCGACTTTTTCTGCCAAATTCTCTTTGATTCTCCACCATGTCGGCCAACTTGAAAATTTGAATTCTTGAACTTGAAACTTGATTCTTGCCCTCGGGCCTTGCTTCTTGTAACCATCTGTGAAGAAAAAGGTGGGTAAACTGAGTCTTTCTTGGGTTTGGGTCCTTCTGGGGTTTTGGCTGGTTCGTCGCGTGCGCTCGGAAGTGCGTCGCGCGCTTGTTCGGCAGTTCTGGGCCTTTCGCTTCGCGTTTCGTGGGCTGGCCTTGATCTGTCGTGTTCTGGTTTTCTCGTGCGTTCGTCGCGTGCGCCACTGTCTGTGTCGCTTGCGCCTCGCTGTTCGCCGCCTGTTCCTCGGTCGTCTGTGTGACCTGTGAATGAAGCAGGGGGCTGTGCACCATCAAATTCCTCACACTCCTCTGACAAAAACGAAGTGTCATTGTGTGGGTCATGGACAGAACTCCAGTGTTTCACTTGGGAGAACGAAACTTTCACCAAACCTCCCAATGATGGAGATGACAAAATTTGCAAAGAGTTGTAGTGCACTTGAACAACTTTGCAGGGTCCAAACCATGGACTGGCGATCTTTTCGACTTTTCTCTGGGGCCATCGAGACTAGTGGACGAGAAAAAATTGACCAATTTCATAAACGGCAGGTTTCCGAACCTTGTTTTTCCGCTCCATCGCCAAACTTCTGAGATGTTTCAGCCTCAAACTTTCCTTTTCTTGAAGCAAAAGCTGTTCCAAAATCCAATTTTCGACAGACGGGCTTTCACACGGTTCTCCAACACTTTCGAATATCCATGGAGATCGACCGAGGAAACGTTCCGGTGGAGACATTCCCGTCGAACGTGAAATCTGGCTGTTCATCACAAATTTGACGTACGGAAGCAACTTTGGACAATCTTTTGTACCCGTTTCGTGCACAAGACATCTCAATGTTTGCACAAACGAACGATTTTCTCTTTCCATTAACCATTTGATGAAGGATGCCTCGGAAGAGAAAACGAAACCTTGGGTCCTGGACGTCTCAGAATATTCTTTTGTTTTTCTTGAAGTCCTCGGAATCCCAATTTCTTGAAATTCCAATTGTCCCAAAGACGTAAACACAAATCAATGTTGAGACATAACACAAGAGCCAGCAGTCTGCGGGGGAAAAGTGTGAATTAGGAATACAGAATTCGGTTCGGCAGTTGGTAAGGTGATTGGGTAAGCAAATAGTCCGCACACGCCCCCCATGCCGGAGGACGCGGCACCAAAAGTGCAGGACGAAACGGCATCACACCACAAACAAAATGGCTTTACTGTGTTCAAGCACGGATACATGGTGTTCAACACGAATTGTCCACAAAAAAGGTTCAGAACGACAAATGTCAACACAAAGGAAGGTAAAAGAGGTTACTTCCGACGTTCACCGTGGTCCCTTCACTTCGTGGTTGGCTTGCCATTCAAAAGTAACACAAACCTGGGCGAAACTCCTCGCATCAATGGCAGGTTTGTGACCGAAAGCCTTCAAAGGTTAGACAACAATCCACCCATGGCGAGGCGGGTTGGTGTCTCCTGACCCGAAAAACCATCCAAAAGGCCCCCTGGGGGGCATGACTTTCCTCCCGCGTGACTGAAAGCACGATCAAAACATTTG
>CAAHFI011424228.1:0-10491 GCA_900893395.1 Euglena gracilis
AGAATTGCAAAGCACCAAACCCTGTAACCTTGAATTAGGAACCAGTTACTTTCGCTAAGCTTTCGCTAGCTCTGAGATTCTCTCTTTGTCTTATGGTTTAACCATGCCACTGTGTACAGCCCGGCCGTAGCCAGATTGTAGGCCGTAGCCCATTGTATCTGGTACACAGTGCCATGGCAGAATGGCTGCCTGGTACACACATAGCCCACATTTTCCTCTGAATTTGAGCTTACAGACTCAGTTTTCAGGTGCATTTATGTGCAAAATTCTGATTTTTTTGCAGTATTTTTCGGTTTACTTACACTTGCTAGGTTGGCAAACACATCCCAATTGGGAGACAACTTAAGGCTTTATGACAGCAGTTTTTGGACAACCAAATGCTGATATTGGCAATTGTTCACTTGCTCACAAATGTCATAGATTTTGCAAATATACATTTAAAAGCGTACTTACGCTTTCCGCAACAAATCTCACATGGGTTTTGCACATTTCAGCGTGTTTTTGGTTGGTGTGGTGCTATTAGAAACAAAAAAACCATGCCTTTAGTGCAAACTGGGCAAATGCAGTTTATGAGTCATGCTCCCAAGCACTATGTGCAGCACTATGTGCAGCGACCTTCGAAATTTGCAGTCTTTAATGACAAAAACACCGATAACGGTGCGGATTTCTCAAAAAAAAAATGCAGTTCTCGATGCAGAATATGTTTCATACCCCTGAATCACTAAAGGGATTTGTCAAAGTTTGACACCAGTCTGTTTGCATTAGTGGCATAGCCACCAAATTTCAGTTTGTGTTGCTCTTTGCAATTATTTCCCGCAATTCCTCTTTCTTTGTCGGCGTTGGATACAGTATTCCCGCAGTAATACCCCTAAGCCCAATAAAAATAGGAAGACCGAACGGTCATAATCTGCAACACCAAATGGTGTCAATCTGCCAGGTTCATATTACCAACATCTCCAACATACCGAATTCCAGTTTTTGAAGACCCATATTTGGGAAGTTGTGTGCGGATGACCCGCAATTTTTGCTTACGGCGAATCACTCGCTATGTATTCTTCGAATATTTTGTTGTAGTTTTAGACAACTTCTCAGGAATTATCGCCAATGGCGTAACAGATCACAATGTGAATGATGACAGACCCCTCTCTGAAGATTCATCCCGATTTGGAGCTGTATAAGCAGTTTTTCAACTGTATTTTAGTGGAAGAATCGTTTAATTTTGTGTGTGATTGAGGATTTTTCACTCAATGACGCAATATGCGATTATTTCCATTTTTCTGCGCAATATGCGTACTCGTACACTTATAGACACCCCAGGCCTACAGGCCTAGGTCTATGGACCATCTGCTGACACCTCAGGCCTCTAGGCCCTGTATGCAGTATCCACCCCAGGCACACCTGCCAAAATGTGTAATTAGCATTTTTTTTATCCCCCTCTCTTTTGGGGTACCGCCCCTTTACCGAGGTACATGCCTTTGGGGATACCCAATCGACAACACCGTGCTCGCGCTGCCCTGTGAAGCCTTCCCAGCGGTATATGCCGCCAGTAAGAAGACGCACAGCGTACAGCGCGCACACCGTAATAACGTGACCAAATTGTTACTTTTCGGCCTTAAGGCCCCATAAGACTGCCAGACAGCAAAAATTCCACCTAAGGTCTTTTGACCAGCCCCCCACTCCTCTCCTCTTTCCCCCACTGGGCAAAATCGCTGTCGCCGGCAGTTGGTTTTGTAAATAGGCTTTCTGGTCAGGTATGACTGGCAGGTGCCCCTCTTTCCACACCCTACCTCTACAGTCTTTTCCGATCACGGAATGTGACCACCACAAGTGCCATAGGCACACCAAACCGGGAGGATGGGAATTTCTGGAATCAAAACATTCCAGCCCCAGTTTCTAAGCGGGCTCTTCCACTTCCACCCCTTCACCGCAATAAGTAGGTAACCGCATAAGCGGAATGCCCACAAAGGGGCAATGGAGAACACGGGGGCAACCTCCTGTCAAATTTCTTCTTCAATGCCAATGGCAGGGGCAAGCCAAAGCAAGGGGGATATCCTCAAAGGGGCCCCTATGGCATGTCGATTGACAACACCAATGACAAAGTGGAGGTTCATCATCTCAAAACAAGAAAAGGACACCGTCAAACATCGTTTGATCAGAAATTGCAAAAAGACTGAACACATTTTTCTCAGCCCCCCCATTCAAACTGCCCGCCCCGTCAGGAATATTCCCCTACGTTCAACAGGGTTGGTGGGGGGGGTTACACCTCAAGGATGCATACATCCATCTCCCCCTTCACCCTCTCCTTCATAAACATTTGCATCTCCAGGTGAGAAAAACGGCATGGAAGTTCCAGTCATTTAACATTTCTGTTCATGCAATTTATGAAAAAAACCTCTGGAGAAACTGTGGCACAGCAAGGGCATCCTACCCTTTGTATGTCTCAACGATTTTCTGATTTTGGCAAAATCCCCCCAGATTCTGCAAAAACATCTGGCTGTCATGGTCCAAGACCTGCTGGCAGCAGGTTTCAAAATAAAAATCCCAAAAAGTGTGTTACTCCCCAGTCAAGTTATTCCCCACTTGGGAGCTGTGATAAATTTGTCAGAAAGAAAACTACAAGTCCCACCTAAAAAAAAAACCCAAGAAAAGAAATGGGAATTTTTTTGGTTGCAAGTCACCCCACTTGTCGAAAAATGGCTGCAATTCTGGGTCAAATCCGTTCAAACCTTGCGAACTATTTGCTGACCTACTTACCTTACCAACTGCGGAACTGATTTATGTATTCCTAATTCGAACATTTCTCCCTCGCAGACTGCTAGCTATGGTTCTGTGTCTTCACATTGAATTGTGATTACGTCTTTTGGTCAATTGGAATATCAATAAAATTGGGAATCCGAGGATTTCAAGGAAAACAAAAGAATATTCTGAGACGTCCAAAGTTGGTCGCAGGGGTTTGTTGTTCCAATCGTCCAAGGCGTATTCGAGGAAACTGGTCATTGTTTCACTGGTTTTTGAAGTTCCATAAGGTGCTCTTCCTGACGGCAAGGTTGGCCGAGTCCCTGGTTCAGAACAGCATCTGAAACGGGAAGTTGACATTGAAGGTGTGGTCAACAAGTTCACAGTGGAGAATTTGTTCAACAGTTGTTATTTTGGTGATTTGGTTGAAGCCTCTGATGCTGCTGTTCTCCTTGCTGTCCATAACAAGTTCCTGGTGGAGACAAAATCTTCATCTCCTTGCTGACCTGGTCCTGAACCAAGTGGTTGGTTTTCTGTTCTGGTTTCAGTTTTTCAGTTTTTGTTTGTCTCCCAGTTTTCAGAGCCAGTGGTTCAGTTTTTTTGAAAGTGATCTGCAGAAATGTCTTCCATTGAAGGTTTGGAAAGAAGGTTGCAAGAGATGGAAATTAAATCAGCCAGCAGCAGTTAGTTTAGCCCTGTGAACCCCATCACCCAGGTTGAAACGTTCTGAAGCAAACTGTGGAACCAAACTCCAGCAACCCCAGCCAAAGTTCAACCCAAAGTTCAAGGTTAACCCCTGTGAAATTGCCAGAGTTTGATGGTGCCAACTGGCCAGAGTTTCTGAAAGATTTTGGCAGATGGTTGAGGTGAACTGGTGCTGTTGCATTTGGAAATGTGCAAAAAAAGATTGGCTTTTGGAATGTTGCACCCCCAAGGTAAAAAAGCTGGTTGAGAAAGTGATGGAGGAGAATGACAATTTTGAAAAGTGCTGTTGGAGGTTGCAAAATTGTTCCCAACACTGGAAAATGACATGAGTTTGAGATCTGTCATTGAGAACCCCACCCCAACACATCAAAAAAACTTTTCATTGAGTTGGACAATTTGGTGGCCAGGTTGAGCCCCCAGGCCATGGGTGAACAGGAGAAGTTCCAGTTTTTGCTGAGGAAATTGCCCCCCAGGATGTATGCAGACATAAGGGCAGACATATTTTACAAACATCGTTCTGAGACCTTTGTGGATTTGCGAAAAACAACCTTGGAGTAAAGTTCTGAAGATTGCTTGGAGAGGAATTTGCTGAAAAAAGAAAATTTCAGACCCCTAATTGAAAGACCCCCTGACCAATCAGAAAAAAAGTTGGTGAAAGTGTACCAGAATCTGGAAAAGGTGGAAAAAGTGGTGAAAAGGAAAAGGCAACGGAAAAGGCAATGGCAAGTGTGAAATAAAATTTCATGAAACCCCACCCCCACGATTTGGAGCCACAATTTTCTGTCGGTTTTGTCACAAAAAGCGGCATTATGAAGACAGATGTAGGTGAAAAGAAAAGGTTGAGAAAAAGAAGGCAGAAGCCCAAAAGGGGGCAGGAAAAGGGACCCCCTCGGTTCAAACCCAGGAAGTGCAAACCCAGGTTACCCCCCAGGGTGAGAAACCCAAAAAGAGAAAGGCTGATGCTTTGAAGTTGCTCCAGATGGTGTGTAAAACTTACCTTTTGCCAGTGAAAGTTTATGAAAAGGATGTTCAAGTCATTTTGGACACAGGGGCCACCGTCACTGCAGTTTCTAAGAAGTGTGTCCCCGAGGGGAAAAATTCAAAGAAGTGCTGCAGTATCCCTGCAAATCGGCAACGGCGAGCACATTTTCTCACAGGGAACTTGTGAGATGTGTTTGCAGGTTGTGTCCAAGATTCAGAAAATGAAAGCTGTTGTAGTGGATACTTGTGCCTTTGAGGCAGTTTTGGGGACTGACTTCACAGAAAGTGAGTTTCTTGGAGGGTTGCTGACCAGACCCCCCAGAATCATCATCGAAGGTGAGAGTTTTTACTTCAAAGCCATGATGGAGACCACACCATCAAAAGGATTTTCAGACTTTTCAAGATAGAAAGTTACACTTTGGTCAAGCCTGTGAAGTCAATAGCTTTGGAGGAATTAAAGGTTTCTGAGGGCCAAATTTGCACTGATCTTTTTTGCAAACCACCTGAACCACACACAATCATTGTACATGACAGAAGGGAATTCATCCTACAGATATTCATGGGAAAAATTGTGTGACATTGGTGCTTCGAAGTTTCTGTGGGCAAACCTCCCCTTCAGCCAACTAAGCAAAGTGGTGACCAAGTTGTGCATCGAAGGAACAAAAATGCTCCTGGTACACCCAGACTGGGTGGACCAGTACTGGTCCCCCTTCTGGAAAGGTTAACGGTGGCCAGAGTAAAAATTTCAAGTGGGGTTCCCTTGTTTGTGGGTGACAGGTGCAAAAAGGCTCTGCCCTCCCCCATGTGGAATACTTTTGTGAGTGTGGTGGACACAGTGCAATTCAAAGTGGAGTTTGAGCTTTTGGACCACAGAATTGTGAGTTGGCCCAGGAAAGCTTCAAGGAAATGGAGTTTTAATTTGCTGAGAGGTGAGATCAGAAAGCACCCCACAGTGGGTGATGAAATTCAAGTGGACTTCCCAAATTTTCCTGCTGTTCCCCCCCAAGCAGCATGCACACCAAGCTGCCAACCCACCTGCAGACCAGCCAGTTTTTGAAAGTCCAAGTTTTCCTTTGGAGAGTGTACCCCTCAAAGAATCAGAAGAAAAGGTGAAAGAATGGTTGGACAATGTGTTGGTTTTTGAACCAATGAGTGAGCATGAAACAACTTACTTTCTGGCTGAACTGACAAAAGAGATAGAAAGTGAGCTGTACCTTTGTCAGGAGGTGAAAAGAGATGTGGAGGTGATGTTTTTCCAGCTGTCTAAACCTGTGGAAGATGTTCAGTTTGCAAAACCGGTAAAGACTCCCAAAGCAACAATCAAGATGGATGAACTCAAAAGCATTTCCCAAGTTCTAAATGAAAAGATTTCGACATTGGAGGCCCAGAAAAAGGTTGAAGAAAAAACCTGAAAATTGTTTACTGAGAATCTGAGTGGTGAGTTTGAGAAGGAAGTTCAGAAATTCAGAGACCACCCCAGGTTATATGAGCTTTTGGTGAGATTTTCTGATGTTTTTGGACCATTGCCCACAATTTCTGAGTCTTATCCCCGCATGTTTTGATGGACATTGACCTGAAGCCTGAAAGGGAAGGAAAAACTCTAAGAAAAAAGTGTTGCCACATGCTCCAGGAGGATGAAAAAGAAATTGATTTTCAGTGCGAAGAACTGCTAAAGTCAGGGTTGATTGAGCAATTCCCAGTGGGTGAAATCCCCCAGGTGTGCAGCCCCACTTTTTTGGTGGACAAAAAGGGTCAACTACCAGAAGGATGGTCATTCATTAGGGAAAATTGAATTCCAGAAGCAAGGCACATGCAGGTTTTTTGCCAAACATGTAAATTCTGATTGAAAGTTTGGCCAAGTGTCGGTTCAAAAGTACCCTGGACATGAGGAGCGGGTATTGACAAATCCCAATCAGAAAAAGGGAAGCAAATTTTTCTGCGTTTTGCATTCCATCAGGGAGGTGTCTTCGTCCAAAAAGGATGATGTTCGGGTTGATGAGTGCCCCAGATTTTTCAGGAGTTGATGAAAATCCCAACCTCCCAATGCAAAACGGATTTGAGAGTGAGAGACATTTTGAAAGATGGACACCTGGCTTCTTTTTTTCGATGACACAGGAGTTGGTGCAAATTCTGAGGAGGATCATTTGTATCTTTTGGAAAAGTGGTTTGAAGTTTGCAGGAAGAATCAAGTGAGAATCAAACTGAGCAAATTTTCTTTTCTGAATCAGACCATTGACTATTTGGGCTTCTCTTTGGGTTGGGGAATGTGGCAGGCAAACAAAAGCAACATTGAACCAATTTTGAGTTTCCGAGTTCAGAATCAAAGGGATTTGATGCGAATTATAGGAGCCATGAACTTTTAACGCAGACATGTGAAAGGTTTTACCTTTGACTCAGCCCCACTGACAGATCTTCTGAAAAAGAATTGAAATGGAGGTGGAGTGAAAAGGAGGAGAGTTGTTTGAATGCGTGGAAAAGAAAATTGTCTTCCCTTGATGTGTTGGGTACCCCCAGGAGTTCAGGAGACATTGTTTTGGTGATTGTAAGTTCGGATTTGGGAGGTGGTTCTGCATTGTTTCAGTGGCAAACCCTCCAACAGACACAAGGATTTCCTGAGGATTTTCGAACAAGTGGTGTGAAGGTGGATGGGATCCTGAAAAACAACTACCCCAGTGAAATGAGGTTGGTGCCCTTGGGCCAATACAACTGGAAATGCAGTGAGGCAATAAAAAATACACCACCTGGGAAAAAGAAATTTTGAGTGGTGTGCTGACCATTGCTTCACAAACAAGAATATTGCAGAATCTGCCAATTGTGTGGATGACAGACAGACAATGAGGCAGCCACCTCTTTTCTGAAGGGTTAACCCCTTTAAACAAAAGACTGAGAAGGATGTGTGTGTTTTTGCACCAGTTCAAACTGAATATTGTTCATGTGGCAGGCTGCAAAAATGAATTGTGCGATGTTTTGTCACGTGCTGATTTTAAGAACAAATTTGAAATTAATTTTGAGGAAGAAGCAAGGAATGCCTTTCAGAAAATGGATGTGCAACTTGACCTGTTTTTATAAAGGATTTTCAGTTTGTCCCACAGAGTGCAAGTGTCTGAAAAGTATTATTTGAATTCAGAATTGAAGGATTTTTGGGAGAAAGTGGAGGTTTCAAAACCTTGTTTCATTGACAATGAGTTTTGGTTCAGATCTGCCAAGGCAGTGTACTGTGAAGGAAAGTCCGTTGTTCCATCTCATTAGTTGAAGGTTTGTTTGGATGAATGTCACAAGGCAAGCAACCATGCTGGTGCTGAAAGAACACTGTTGTTTTTTATGAGCCATTTGCAGTCCAAGGATTCCAAGAAAGACATGTTGGAAATTTGCAAAGCCATTTTGATGACCTGTGAAATTTGCACCATTTCAAAAAAAAAAACGCCCCAATGACCGTGAAAAGGTGGGTTCTTTACCGATTCCAACAGTGAGCAATGAAGTTTTATGTTTGGATGTTGTGCCCTACAATGGTTTTGACTATGTGCTTACTTTGGTCGACAATTTGTCCCATTTTGGCAATTCATCCCCACACAGAAAACGGTAACCGGAGAAAGTGTTTTGAGACTCATTTTGGACCGGTATTTCTGTTTTTGGAAAACTGTCAGTTGTGAGGTCTGACAGTGATGTGAGGTTCAGACAGACTGGTGGTTTTTATCAGACAGCTTTCAAAGCTTTGGATGTGAAATTGTCGTTTTTGTTACCCAGAATCCCAAGGTCAAATGGTTTGGTTGAAAATGTGAACAAAATGGTTTTTTTTTGCAGAAAATGAGAGCTTTGAGGCTGCTGACGCCAAAGCATGCAGCTTGAAACTGCCAAATTCCCCCCCCCACTTGCATGCAAACATGTTTTTCTATGCTGCTGTGCAGCATTAGGTGAAAATAAGCATCTTTCAGATCGATTTTTTCACAAAACCAACCTCTCTTAAATATCGGAACACGTTTCCCATGTGTTCCAGTCTGAACTTCCAGGGGTTGAAGTGGAGATTTCGACAATCTGAGATTAATCTTTCTTTTGTCTTGTCCCCTTGTCTTGTCCTTTTTGGAAATGATGAAGTAAGGGACAAAATGTTTTGCCTCCTCTGGGGGTATTTGCCTGGTTGCTCCTGCACATTCGTATTCTCTCACAATTTTCTGGGCAGTCATGATTTCCTGGGGGGTTTTGAAGAGAACTTTTAAGGACATCTGAGGGGGGAGGGGAAGATCTGCCATAACTCCCTCCCTTATCAGGTTTAACACCTCTCTGCTGGCTCCTGCTTTAACCCAATGGGAAATGCTGGCCTGCAGGGCCCTGTAAGGGGGCAGCCCTGGGTGTGATGTGTCTGGGGATTCCACAGGACCCATCATTGGGGTCCTTCCCCCTTGCATGCCCCATCACTGGGGCCACCTCTGGCTTCCCCGTCACTGGGGCTGCAGCTGGCCCTACCATAGGGCTTCCTGTGTCTGCAGTGGGGAGGTACATATAAGGCTGGGGGGTCTGGGCTGATTATCTTCTGGGCGTCGCTTTGCTCTGGCCACAAGTGTCCAGGGTCCATGGCCGTCCCAAAATTCTTGTTGAATATGGGAATTTTCTGAACTGGGGGGAGGGAGGGGTGTGACGGCCGGAGACTGACATGTTGGTCCTGCTCCATCTTGTCCAGCGCCTGCCGCTCCTCGGTGTTCTCCAGCTTCAGCTGTCTGCCTTGAACCTCCCTGCGCTTCCGCTTCCTCTTGACAGGTTGATATTTTTCCAACACATCTTCAGGACTCCCAAGACACAGGAAGTGGGAGGAAGAGACCAAGAGGGCGAAGCACAAGAAGATATTGAGGAAGGCAGGGATGGAAAGCAGGATCTCACCATCGCGCCGTGCGGGGCCCGAATGGTCCAATTGATGTCCGTTGAATACTTGCTTGATTTTTGAATGTGTTTTGTCATTTGTATTGACAGAGCTCGTAGAGTTGAAAGTCTTTCTCCTTGAGGTCGGAGGCAGAATTAGGAATCAGCCAACTCCGGAAACAAAAAAGCAGTGAGAAGCACCCCCCGCGCACGCACAAACACAGAGCAGGACAGCCGGCAAGGAAAGCAGGACCTCGCCATCTCGCAGTGCGGAGCCCGAATGGTCCCAGACAGCACTGCCGGCGGGGTGCTGTGCTGTGCACTCCTCGCCCCCTCCATCTTCGTACGTCGGTGTCGGTGAGGACAGCCCGGCCTTCCCAGGAGCATTCACTTAGAAAAAACCAGAGATCAAGGCATGGCCTCACTTGGTGTTTGTGCTCGTCCTCGGTGTCCCTTCCTCCCCTCTCGGTCTTCCCCGGGGGAGTGAAAAAAGGCATGGCTTCACAAGGGCAAAGCGCGGAGCCTGAGGTGTCCCGGGCGGGACCGGCAGAGGTTTCCGGGCATGGAATTTTCCTGCGGGGAAGCAGGCTTTGGGAATCTCATTCGGCTGCGGCGATTATTTTCCAATCCAAAGTCGACCACTTTCAGCCTGCGCATTTAGAAATAAAAGAGTTTTGCTTTCCAAAATAGTTTCTTTAGTGCATCTAAAAAGATTAACCAATGGCCCTCGCCAAATGACGTTGCATGGCGCTTGCCCTGGCAATGGCCGGAAGAGGGCAAGGGGAAAAAGTAATGTTTCAGCAACTTGGCACCCCTTTTTTGGGGGGCACAGGTTCTCACAACAGCCGGAAAACGTCCTGACAAGGGAGGAAGCCAAAAAGATAAAAAATATGGTTCTAAAAATCTGGTGCCCTGACAAATCATTTGGGGTGTGTGGCCAAAACTTGTTTACGTGGTATCTGCTGGAGGGAAAACCGAGAAGTGTCCCATTGCCTGAACAAGAGGGGGGGATCGCCCATTGCCATTGGAAGGAGCAATGCGACTGCGATTGAATCGGAACATGTCGGTCCAGTCGTCATTGCACAGAGCAGCTGCCCAGCGCGGCGGTCTGCCACTGGCCTCGGGCCAGGTGGAGGGAACGGGGCCCCGCGGGCACTGCGGTTGGGCCCCGGGGGGCCCTGTCGTGGCACGCGCATCGGCACCGAAGGGCGGTGGGGG
>CAAHFI011424287.1:0-24667 GCA_900893395.1 Euglena gracilis
GAATGTACACCAGGAAAGCATATCTTGGGTCTGCTTCTCATCACAAGGTAAAAAACCAGAAAGGGAAGGAAGAAAGGGGAACCCAAAACCCAAAACGCGCAAAAGAGGTTATCCGCTTATGCGGCTAACTACTTATTGGGTAAAGGGTGGAAGTGGAAGAGCCCCTTGAAAAGTGGGGCTGGAAGGTTTTCATTCCAGAAAGTCCCATCCACCCGGTTTGGGGTGTGCTATGACACGTGGGGTCTCATTCCATAATCGGAAAAGATTGCAGAGGTAGGGTGTGGAAGGAGGGGCACCTGGCCAGTCATACCTGACCAGGGAAAAAGCCTATTTACAAAACCAACTGCCGGCGACAGCGATTTTGCCCGGGGGGAAAGGGGAGAGGAGTGGGGGGCTGGTCTAAAGACCTTACAAAGAATTTTTGCTGTCTGGCAGTCTTATGGGGCCTTAAGGCCGAAAAGTAACAAGTTGGGGCTATTATTACGGTGTGCGCGCTGTGCTGTGCGTCTTCTTACTGGCGGCATATACCGCTGTGAAGTCTTCACAGTGCGCGCGACACGATGTTGTCGATGGGGTATCCCCAGAGGCGTATACCTCAGAATAGCGGGCAGTAGCCCTAAAAACTGTAGATTTGGCATTTGTGCCTTGGGTGTGCAGCCTGTAGGCTGAAGGGTTGGCATTAGCCAAAAATAATGGGGGGGTAGGCTTTATCGCCCAGAAACATTGCCTTGCGGAATATGCATGGCACAAAAATACTACTGGGTGTATACCCGAATCAAAAAATTCGGCAGATTGCCAAAAAATCATGAGGTGTACAACCGCAGAAAAAATGCGGAATTGTGGCAGGCTGCTGCCAATTCACAGAACAACTGTGGTTGGTGTGGCTTATACCACTTTGAAAAACCGCAAATGAACTGTGAATGCACATAAAAGGATGGAACATTGTTCCAGTGCGGTGAAATTCATCACAAAAAGCTGGATTTCACCATTTTTGAGCTATGGTTCTTATAAACCTTGCAGAATGACACCATTGGTGTTGCACATGATGACCATTGGGTCCTCCGAATTATATCGGTAAGGGGTCCCACTGAATAAAGTGGGGGGTCCGAATTATATCGGTAAGGGGGTCCCACTGAATAAAGTGGGGGGGGGGCAAGAATGCCGTTAGTGTGGTAAGCAGAAAAAAATACTGCAAATATGACAAAATCTCATCATTTGTGACTATGCCACTGAGAAATACTGACTTTTGTCAGATTTTTAGGGAAATCCCTATCAGGATTTAGGGCAGAAATGCAGATTCTGCGTCGAGAATTGCATTTTTGTCACCAAAAGTGCAACTTTGTTGCATTTTGAGTCATTTAAGACTGCAAATTGCCAAGTGCACATAGTGCTTGTTGAGAGTGTCCAATAACACTGCATGTTTGTTGTTGTACAGATTTTGGGATTTGGGTGTCTAATAACACCACATCACCCAAAAAGCTGTAAAATTGTGCAAAAATATCGCAAAAAAGCAAAAATACGCTTGAAAATACAAGTAAAACATGTCTATGACATCTTGAGCAAAGGAAAAATTGCCATTATCAGCATATCCCTTTGCATTCCACTCTGGCATAGTGCCTCATGGTCACTCCCATTAGGGATATGAGTGCCAGAATAGGGAAAAATCACCAAAAATTGCAGAAAATCAATGATTTAAATGAAAATTTGCACATAAGTGCTCCTAAAAATGATTCTAGTGAGTCGAAATGACTCCAAATTGTGGGCTATAGCCCTCTGAACTGTACCAGGCCTAATAGCCCATACAGAGGGGGTAATGGGCAGAATGCTGCCAAAGGTACTAAAAAATGGCCATTAGCCAATCTGGTAACCAATGGTAATTAGCCATCAGAAACGATGTAGGGAACAGTATAGAAGCCTTTCAGGCTGATTTGCCAGTCTGGTACACGATCGTACAAGATCTGGCTCAAAATTTGGCTTTTGGCCGGATTGGCTGGGCTTAATTCAATTTTTCACGATCTCCTCAAATAAGAGTACCGTGCAGAGTTACAGCGATCTGTTGCACGCTGGACGGCTCATCGAACGAGCTTTCGAATGAGGGGTAACATGGCCTATCGGCCAGCTACAGGCGCTGAGATACGTCTTTGATCTTTTGCCTGTGTGAGTGAGCTTTTGCTATAAGCTCCCATAATTTATTCTACAAAGACAACTTTTGGTTTCTATCTCATAGCACTACTACATACAGTCAAAACCTCATGGCACGAGGTGCCAGAAATTTTGAAGCTTTTGTGGTGGTTTTGAGGCTATGCCAAAGTGACACTTATGCAAATCTGCATAAAACTAGCCTATTTGGCTTGTTTTGGCCAATTCAGCCACTTTCAGCCATGTAATATGGCTTTTTGTGCCATTTTTTGAGGTCCTATGGACTTTTCACTTTATAATATGGATTTGTGGACCTTTGGTCCTTTTGGTCCTTGCAATTTGTGCAAATTGGTCCTATGGACCCATGGACCACATGGGTAATGGCCCATAGGCCTTGCACATCATAGGTGTATTGGTCACATAGACCTAAGGCTAAGTGGTCAAGTCCACAAAAATGCATGTTTGAATGAATTTTCTTCATTTTCTTTTTGGGGGGGGCAACTATGTTGCACAT
Organism: Euglena gracilis; assembly: GCA_900893395.1. Taxonomy (NCBI): domain Eukaryota; phylum Euglenozoa; class Euglenophyceae; order Euglenales; family Euglenaceae; genus Euglena; species Euglena gracilis. Next base: position 2,654 of record CAAHFI011424287.1, read on the forward strand.
AAAAGAAATGAAATTGTGAGCATTTTCCCATATCGGGATTGCATTTTGCCAAAGTATAAGCCATTTAGGCACAAAACTGCTATTTAAGCACAAGTTGGATAAGTTTTCGGGAAAAATGCAGTATTTGCAATACATCCCAAAAACTTTATCACATGACTTGTGTTGCTTTGCTATAGAGCTTTGGGAACACCAAAATATTTTTGGTGTGGGAATGGATTGGGCAAAAAACCGTATTCACATAAAACTTCACTTCTTGTTTGCTGTCATCAAACAAAATCTGCAATTTGATCATGTGGTACAGAAACAAACATCCATGAACAGAGTTGCGGATTTCCACACATATATCTTTGGGAATGATTCCCAAAAGAATATGGGTGGTTTGGGCGTATACCCATGTGTCATAAATGCACGATAGTGCTCACACGACATTGTGAGAAAGGGGGGTTGCTAAGGTGGGTGGCGCGATACGCGCGGGGTCTAGCGCGATACGCGCATGATATGGCGCGATACGCGCGGGGGGGGGCAGTTGCCTCACTGCACAACATGTGCGTGGGGGGGGTAGGCTTGGAAGCGCGATATGCGCAGGATTCGCGCGACGCGCGGTGTGCGCAATTAGCGCTTGGGGGGAATGTGAGCTATGCGCATCGGCATTGATGTGCGCTATGCGCTTCGGGGGGAATGTGCACATAGTGCTGAATTTGTCTTGCACTTGACAAAAATCGGTCAATGAATAGAGCTCTCCGTTGGAGATAGAGTGTGGGGGATTAGTTTTGATGTATATATTCACCTTTGTGTTTGGTTGGTGATTGTGTGGAAAGTTCTCCCAGAGTGCACACCATGGGGGGAAGGTGCGGAGTAGTTGTCCTGGTCGCGCATGTCGGTCTGCGGGGGTGAGTGTGTAAAAAAATTGATGCGAATTTTGGAGCTGCTGGGGGTGTACAGGATTGTCTGAATCGACAAACCTGGTGGAAAACGAAAAGTTGAAAGCAGCTGGGCGACTACTCGACACCGTTTAAACTTCAGGCCTTAGGGCTTTCGTCTTGGAACCCAGTGGAACGATGGGGGTTAAGCTACTTGTTACCCCTACCGCATGTGGAACGTTTGTGGATATGCGGTGGGTAGGGGGGCACTTTCTCTTTACCCCGGGTTGAAAACGGTGTTGGTGTTGTTGAAAACGGTGTTGCTGTCATCGAAAACGGTATGTAAAAGTGATGATTAGTGGAAGTTTGAGGGGGGGAAGAATTTTGCGGTGTTGTGTGCATTCTTGGAGCGGGAATCCACTCAACCACATGGACATTCATGGGCTATCCCATGATGCACCACAACCGGAAACACAAAACGGTCTATATGTCAAAGGTTCGTGAAATTTTGAGCGGGGACACCAGAAAATCCTTGCACACTGACCAGAAAGGATACTGGGCAGGGGATGACTAGGGTCGCGACTCCTGTCACCTCCTTTCTAGTAGCCTCTGTAGTCCGCATCCTTGGATTTTTGGTTCCTTCACTCAAAAACCGAACCGGTGGCCATATCAGCCATTGACTTTCTTGACGCATATACGTCTCTGAATTTATGAGCGCTAAAGCAGGGATGATCCCTTTGGTTACGTGGGGTATCATCCCCCTCCCTGCCCGAAGCCGGGTGATAATCCTCGATAGAGGTTGTTCTTTGACCTACCTTATGCCTTTTGGCTGAAGTATGATCTTTTGAACTGCGACTCATATCGCGATGACTCTGGCTTGGGTGGGGAGGAGTCGCATAGCGACATTTGGGTGAGGGGTGGTTGGTGGATCCGCACAGTGAACATGTGGATCGTGATCGATATTTTGAATTTTGCGAATGCGCATTTTGTGAAAAACGAGAACTGCATGATGAGGCTGATCCTCTTGGGCTTGTGTTGCGCTTTCGCGCTGCGGGATTTGGACAATGGCAAGATATATGACCCTTTTTGTTACACAAAAAGCACAATTTGTCCGAAAATTCTTCTGAAGAGCGCGAATTGCGCAATTTGGATTCCGCCATAGCGGTATGTGATAAGCGTGACACTTTTTTCACAGAACTGACTTGGATAGCGGGTATTCCTGCTGTGGGGTGGCTCGTATAAGCCGACTGGATTTGTCCAGAAGCTGTGATAGCTTCAATTGTTTGGAAACATAGTTCCATCGCTCATCGAGCGTCAAAATATGTCCTGCGAGTTCCTCGCGGTGAATTTCTTTGATGAGTTTGGGTATAAAGTGCAGTAATACTGCGTCAAATTGCTCTTTCATTTGGGTTTCGCCTAACTCGTCTACTTCGGCTGCCAAACAGCCATTTTGAGTACCATAGGTCTATCGACCTCCATTTTCGGTCATGGGGGGCATATTGCCGCCATTTTTCTCCAGAGTGATTCTGGAAACCAAACTTGAACATGAAGAAGCATATTGCTCTACCAAATCCTGAAAAGAAATGCGCCCGCGTATGACCAATTGTCTGGCGCGTTCCTTTTCGTCTTTTGGTAAACAGTCTATGAATTCCATTTTGATTACTTCTGGGTTTCCGTCTTGGGTTGGACCCTTCAAGTCCCAGAAGTATTCCCAGTCACGGAAAAATTGTTTCCATGTGGTGGGTCACCGTCCCATTGGGGCTTCACCTTATTCGCGATTGCGATGGTTTTGAAATCTTTCTGAGACCCGTGGCCCTTCGGTGGTATTCAAGGAGGTGGGCCCGGGCGCAAAACCGCACCATGCGCGGGTACCTCGGTGGTTGCACCAAGTGTACTTTTGGGTTATTTTGCGAATGCGCATTCATATTCCACTTGGTGTACCATAGGTACCTTGCAAACTTTGGTGAATCGCGAATGCGCGAATGGTGATGCTGATGCATCTCAGGATCAATACCATGTGCGGGAGTGCGGCTCATACCGCGACAAAGTTCATATTCCCAAATTTTTCGATTTCTTTGAGGGTTTCGCTTGGCTTTCTCTTGAAAACCAACCCCATCATCCAAAAAATGGTCCATTGGGACTGGTACCGCTGGGGGAGGGACCACTGCATGAGCAGAATCGTAATTTTGTGGCAATGTGCCAATAGGCTCTGCCACAGGTGCGCTATTAGCGCTTTTGGAGCTGGAATCTGCGGCAAGTGTGCCTACAACACCCATATCGGGTTTTTGTTGTAAAAACGCAATTGTGCGTGTACTTGATCCAAATTTTCTGTAAAGTCACGAAAATTTTCTCCAAATCATCAGAATTTTCAGATGATCGGTGATTGCACCAATATCTTCCTGCAAACGCTTAATACGCCTGCGGTGTTTGGACATATCGTCCAGAAGAGGGATTTTGTCAGAAATCAACAGGAAATCCTGCGAAATTGCACCAAAAACAGTGTCCAATTCTTGAACTCGTACTGCTAAAGTGCGTATCGCACTGGAAATGATCTCCAATTGTGGAGATGGTTGGTCCGAATGCGGACTTTTGACTATTTCAGCCTTTGGCTGTTCCATCAAGACCGAAACTTGCGCGGATAGCGCGATAATGTCATTTTGCAGTTTTGTGACATCCTGCTTCACCGTTTTCTCGGTGTTCATGAGACTATCACAAAATCCTTGCATAATTTCGTGATTTTCCGCGCGCATTTCAGCGCAAAACTGCTCCAAGTGTAGGGATGTGAGTGTGGGTATGGGTGTGGTCGACGGCAATGCGTCTGGGGTTGGTGATTGCACCTGAAGCAATTTTGTGCTTAATTCTTGCATGCATATCTGCAAATCCGCTATCGCGGTTTGAATTACGGTTACATCCGTAATTTTGCCATTTGTTTCCGCACAGCGGGCATGAAACTTAGCCAAAGCGGCTTCAATTTCTACCATGTCACTTTGCCGCTGTTGTTGCAAATCCTCAAACCTACTCGCAATATTTGCGATTTGGGTGTGAAAACTTGCAACTTCAGCAGGAAATTCACCAGAATGACGAGATTTCTGCTCCAATCGAGAAAGTCTCTCCTCCAATTGTTGCACATAAGTGCGGGAGGCAAAACTTTCATGTGCTTGGGCAGAAACTTGTGCAAAATTCGCGGAATCACCGCTCAATTGGAGAATGCGCTGTTGCGCTTCTGGAAATCAGTTGCAAGGTTGGAAAACTGCTGCAGTGTGATAAATTGTCCGATAGGACTTGGACATGGGAGCACATGGGGGGCGGGAAAAATTTGGTATTTCTAACCCAACCTCAACAAAAAGTGATGTGGCGCAACCGCCTCAGAATCAAATGTGCCTATCGGCATTGGTGCGATATCTCGCTGGGGGTAAAACTGTCAGCCAATCGGCTTTCCACCAAAGTGTTGAGCCTGTTGGGCTATGGGCAGCTCGATAGAGCTGCTGACACCGATAGGTGTGGGGGAGCCCATTGGGCGGGGGATGAGGCACCATTAGGTTTGCACCCCGTTGGGGTTGGGAATGCTCGATAGAGCTGGACAATTGGGTGGGGGGTGCTCAATAGAGCTGTTAATTTGGGTGGGGGATGCTCAATGAGCTGGGGATTTGGGTGGGGGATGCTCAATAGAGCTGGGGATGGGGGGGATGCTCAATAGAGCTGGGATTGGTGGGGGATGCTCAATAGAGCTGGGGGTATACCCTTGATTGGAGCGTATACTCCTCTTGTGACAATTCATGTGAAGTGCTTCTCAAAGAACCAATCAATTCTTGGTAATCAATGAGTGTGTTGGTGCTTGAGCTCTGCATATTTTTATTTGCAGAAAAAACACAAGCAAACCCAAAAAGGTAAGCAAAGGAACAAACTTAGAAGGATATGGCAGCGTATACTGCCCAGAGCCTCCTGAAGCTTGTACCTGTGCTTGAAGTTGGCTCCAAACAGCTCGTGGATGCTTTGTAGCCTATAGGCTCAGCACCACTCACTGTTTGAAGTCACCTGTTAAGATGGGGGGAGAAGGGGGAGAAGGGCGTAGGAAAGAAACCAAATCTGCTACCAAGTGTACAGTCTTTCTGTTTGTGAAGTATGTGTAGGTTCGTAACCTATTCTGCTACCAAGTGTACGTCCCCTGACTCTATTCCCACTGCCTGTCGGCCTACTTACACCCTCCCGTGGGAACAGAACCAGGAGAGTAACAAAAAAGAAAGTCTTTCACTTAACTATTAGTTTTTATTGCCTTTGGGCTTATGCAGAGCACAAGGCAAAGGGATTTGTTTGGAAACTCAGTTCCAGTTCCTCCTATCGGAGTGTTCTCCTTGCAACTCAAGTCTTGAATCAAAGACCAGAATGGAATAAAATAATCCAAGGATTTTTAGTCACCTAAGCAGGTGCGAACCAGGAGAAAGCGAAACAGGCTTTTCCGGAACAAAAGGGGTACACTATTAAAGGACGTACACCATGAGGGCAATTCATCCAAAAGCGGTAATTTGTCAACAATGAAGTCAAAATCTGCAGAAAAATGTGTCAAGAATTGGACCCGTTTAGCAAAAGTTTTCGTCGCGGTTGTAATGGCGTTCATCCCGATTCTCGGTTTGTGCGGTTGTGGTTCCCGACGTGCGTTGGGGTACCCATGCCGCATTTTCAGCGTTTTTGTTGTCCATCATTGTGGAAAGTGGGTTCTCCAACACCACCGAAATTTTGTTGTTTTAGTGTGAGAACTTGCTGGGTGACCAAATTTTTGGTCCTCATCAAGTTTCAACAAAATTCTTGTAATGTTGGTCATAAAATGTGCGTAAATTAAGGTGGTAGTTCGACTCGGCGAACCGTTTCTCCATCCGTTGAAAGTTAGCTTACACTTTTACCGCACGTTTCGCATGCGATAGGGCAAGCGAATAGCTCAAACCCCACGTTTCACTGGGTTCCAAGGTGAAAGCCCAAGGGCCTGAAGAAATTTCGGTGTCGAATAGCCACCCAGCTGCACAACTTTTACGTTTTACACCAGGCGCTTCCATTTCGGACACCCCTGTACACCCCACAGCAGCTACAACTTTCAACAACGCCATACACACACTACACACGACTGACATGCACCACCAGACCGACAGTTCCGTCCAATGTGCACATTGTCGGAGAAGTTCACACAACCTGATTTTGATCGTGGATGTATTGTTCAACTTCCAAACTAATCGCTTTACTCAGGCAGCCATAGTACACTTGGTACCGGATCCGATACGGAGTTTACCCTGACAGATGAACGTTGTGTGCTGAAGTGGATCGACAACTGGACAAACGCGGAATCGCGTCCCTCTTCGGAATCGCGAGAATCGCACACGAAAGACCTCCAATGGCAGAAAGACAACCTCCCTGACCCCTAATGGCAGAATTCCAACCCCTCAATGCCCTGCATACAAGTGGCAGATTGCTAACAATAATTGTAATTCTTACAATACACCTGTTACACTTGGTACAATGATTGATGAAGTGTCTTCAGACACACCGCATTACCCGAGGTGGCTCGATAAACTGTGTTTTAGCCCTCCACAGGACTGAAACTGCGACATTTTCGCGAACCACATCTGAAATGCGTTCAATATTGGACAATATCGCATTTTCGAAACTGGTTTTTCAAAGTCGCGCAAATCGTCATGTCGATGGACCTACAATTGGAGATTGACACATTTTCATCCAAAGCAATTCTCGTTTATCCAATTACTGGTCAAGTCATACAAATATGTTCTGATAAGATTTTGAGTGATGTGGTCCTGTGGGTACACCCACCTCTGAAACTTATCCCTCATGTTCTTTGGCAAGGTACTTCGGGACCAAGCCGCGGTGTGCTCCTGATTCCTATGAATCCCAAAGGAGAATGGTTCCAACAACTGACGTATGTCACTTTTCATTGGTGGATTCACCGAACGACTCTCCCTTGTTTGAAGATCTTTGCGGTGTCATGTTACCCCCATTGAAAGAAATCATTTTTCTGTTTGTTTCTCTGATGCATTCGGAACTGTTGACCACACTGACAAATTCCTACCGGACAAAGGTCAGAATGACCAAACATACCAAATATCCGCAGTGATAGAAAGCGGTGGTCAACACCCCAAGTAACAAGAAACTATGTATAAAGATCAATTACGAATTCAGTGATGTTCTAGAACATCCTATCTATGCCCGTGACATGGATCTTGCAATTCGCGGGCCTTTTGGTGTCTGTAAAACCGAACTCGAAGAAGGTGCACAGCCCATGCACCGAAAATTATTTCGCTATTCAGGCGAAAGAGAACAAGCTCTCAATACAATGATCGAAAAACTGATTGAACGAAAATGGATCATACCCTCAAAAAGCGAGTGGACCTCACAAGCTTTTGTGGTATCCAAGCCTCCCGATGCTTCTGGAGAGAAGAAGTTTGGACTTGTGCTGGATTACCGATACTTGAACTCACAGACGAAGGATGATTCATTCCCCTTAACACTTATCGCAGACCTTATTACAAAAACAAGTGGAAAACCGCCTCTGGTCGATTTTCGACTTAGATGATGGTTTTCACCAGATGCACTTACACCCTGACTCACAACCATACACCACATTTGTAACCTCCCGCGGAGTATACCAATGGACGGTGTTACCAATAGGTGTAAAGAACGGCCCAGCCGTGTTCCGAATAAGGATACAATGGATTTTACAAGACTTACCGTTTGCAATGGTATACATTGATGCCGTGCTGATTGGCACACCTCATCCGCTTACAAATTCGGTTGGTGATATCGTTGATATTCACTACGGCAATATACGTTACGTACTGACAACGTTTCAAAAACATTTCCTTTTCGTCAAAGGTGCGAAAAAGCATTCGTTTCACTAAACGATATAATTTTGTGGAATCATTAACAACGGACATGAGGAGAGCATCTCCAGCAAACTTGAAGCTATAAAGAAGTGGACACCTGAAAACATCAATACAATCACTAATTTAAAGGAATTTTGGGTTTGGCGCAGAGTTACGCGATTTACATGAAGGATTTCGCGAAAATCGCTGTACAACTGTCTCGACAACTCATAAATCGCGCTCCTGACAATACAATGGGATGATACAATGCGAGAACCGCTAACGACAATTAAACAATTGATGTTGGACAATGTTGTACTGGACATTGCTGACCCGTACAAACCATACGTACTGAAGGTCGACAGCAGCGACTACGCTGTGGCGGTGTGTTAAGTCAACATAACTCGTCCAATGAATTGCGTCCTGTAGCATTCTTCAGGAGAAAGCTACAAGGTGAAGACGGAAAATGTCGAACTGAGCATACGAGAAAAGGAGACGTATACAATTGTCCTTATCCTACAAAAGTTCTGAATTTGGGTTGCCAATTCACTCGTACAAGTACTAGAGTTGACGGACCATGAGTCTCTCCAACACCGGTACACCGAAGACTTGAACAATGCCATGTCCTTAGTTGGCCGAAGATGCTGTTAACACGAACTTTTTATTCAATTCAACCTGGTTGTATTTACACACAAGGTCATACTCAAAAAGTCGCTGACCCACTCTTCCGTGCCCCTGGCATTACCCTGGTAATCCTGACGAGGGTGATGCCACGTTCCACGGAAGTCGCGAAGACGACGAGTTTGCGAGGCGCGCAGACGCCGCTGACAACATACTCGACAATTTTCCTGTTCCGCGGATTTGGCGGCGGATTCACGTAGCCCCTGTACTGGGAAAGCTACAACGCGGCAGAATGCCGGGCCCCCGTCGAGTTACGCGATCATAATCTCCATCCCCACTCTGTTTTCGTGAATGGGACCCTTCCAAGGATGATTTTTACAATGATGCCGTACAAAGATTGCGTTATGGTGAATTGGTTGAGAATTATACCTTATCGCCTTTACGTTTGATTTTTCGGAAATGATACTGGTTACAAGTACTGTATACCCTGTGACTTGGTTGATGACGTACTTTTATGTTATCACAACCAAGGTCACCCTGGGGACCCCAAACTTCTTTCTTTGGTGGGTCGCAGGTACTTGTACAACCCTGACCGAAAAATCTTTGTACAAGCGCTGTTTACAATTTTCGCAACGGCGCAACATTTGACAAGCTGTGAAACCGCGCAGAGGTTCCCCCTGGTACGATGGACTTCTTCCCCTTACCAAATGACATTTCTACTTCCCTCTGCATGTATTTTCTGGAACTTTAACCTCGCAAAGGAATAGATGGCAAAATTTACGGTTACATTCTTGTTGCCTTCTGTCGGCTGAGTGGGTGCATTGTAGCCATTCCATGCCAGAAAGCAGGGTTGACAGCACAAGTTTTGACACAATTTGTTTATAGAAAATGCATTTGCCTCGTGGGTTTACCGAATGAAATCGTGGGTGATCAAGTCCATTTGATTTCTTCCGATTTTTTACAACTCTTTGTGGTTTACTCCGAATAGAGCAGCATTTTTCTATTATTTATCGTCCAAAAGGCAATGGTCGCACTGAGGCGGCAGTGAAAGCTGTATTTAACAGGCTACGACTGTCACTGGCCGAATCACACAATGCCTGACTACAAGTACTACCCTGGTGTTTATTTTTAAATTAACACGTTACCGGGTTTGATATTACAGTACTCACCGTACAAGATCGTCTTCGGAAGAGACCCTCCAGCCATGGGCAACTCCCGTCAGAACGACCCGCTCGTTTTAGCGTGAGTTGCGAAACATGGTTCTCTGAAGTGGCAACCTTGCGCACGGATGTGCAAAAGCGTGTAGTCGCTATACACTTACAAAAACAAAAACAATTCTTACAAGATTACAAATCACCGATATACAACCAGGTGTGGGTTCGGAGCAGTAGCAACCACGTGCAATCCATGAAAATGGACTCCCTCTGGAACGGACCATGTGATATCTTCGATCGGTTGGGTACAAGTGGGCGCTATAAATTCGCCTTACCCAACGGTGTCGAGGATGTGCACATGGATGACTTCAAACCATACCTGACTCCTCCAAACGGTAAAGCAACACCCTTCCTCTACTTAAACCACGGTAAAAACTGCCTGAAACAGATTGTTTTATCGTTGATAAAATCCTTGACCAAAAAGTAGACAGGGGTATACACTACTGGAAGGTGCGGTGGAAAGGTTATGGTCCTGAAGAGACCACCTGGGAACCTGCAACTAGTTTTGTTGGTTACATCCAACAAGGCTGGAAACCATGGAACTAACGATACAACCTTGACATTTCTGTAAATACCTTCTAATGGGCTGGTGTACAAAGATGTCCAAGATTTGTCCATAGATGGACTTTCGACAAAATGTATAATGGGCGGATGCCAAAATGTATAATGGGCGGATGCCCAACCATTTTGTCCCAAGCGAAGAAATTTTCGCTAATGCACTACGGTCCTGCGCCACACATTTTTACACTTGGAGCTACAATTTTGATTTTACACATGCTGCAAACATACAAATATTTGTGTGTGTGTGTGTGTGCACATTTGCTCGCTGCGTACAATGTTACCATACAATGCCTTTTTTTCTGTTTCCCCAGAACCAAGACTCCCAGGTCCCTGAGTGTTAAATTGTCTGAAATCCGGATGGAGGAGGTTGTGGGTGAGGAGGTCCCCTCGTAGGACGCTGTCCAAGAGGAACATACGGTTGGGAGGATGGGTCTTCGTGTGTACCTGGCAGCCGTAAAAGCCATGGTACTGTGTATGTAGGTATAAGCCTACGGCCAGATATAGCTCTGAGCCCCATACACAGTACTATGCTAGGTGGTATTCCTACAGATGGGTGCTCCGCTGAGAGCACCCAGTGGGTGCTTACGCGGAAACACATGCGCCGCTGTATTCCTGAACTAACAGAAAGTGAGATGGGTGATGTCGAATTGCAAGAACCAATAAACTTACCACAAAACGATTTTTGATCTCCCCAACGTATATCGCCTAGCCGGAACTGGGAGGCCGGTATGTAATCACAATACGCCATGGAGGCCGAAGAGCCATACCTTGAAAACTATACTGACGACATGGCCGAAGAGCCATATGAAGAGTGTACAACGGCGGAACCTGAGCCGTAGTATACCATGGAAACCGACGAATCACCTCATCCAGAACCTCAAACACCACAACCCGTACAACCCCAACCACCACACTCTGTACAATCTCAACCACAACACCGACAACCCCCGCCGTAACGCTGCCGGAACCGACAGCGATACGGGTTGGCTGAGAGAACCCCTGCGTCCCGTAGTGGTCAATATTCACTATGAGCGAGTGCCACACTCTGTGGATTTTGCTTATACGCCCAAAGGCGAAGAATACCTTCCCCTAGTCAAAATTTGAAAAAAAATTGGATGCTATTTGGGAGCCATCAACGTAAAAGGAGTGATAATGGATGGCATTTGGTCCAAACTCCAAGAATTTGGGTATAACCACCTGGGAACTACCCGAGGTTTTGCGCGTGAATGCACCACCACATCCAATTGGTCGAATGGAACAACTCGCCTCAGCGTCGAACCTTGTGCCGCCGGTAAATCTACCTACTCCGGAACCACAAACAAAACCGGTGCAAGCAGTTTCGACTGCACAATCAACATCTACTCCGCATGCGGCATCAGCAGCAGGTTCAACCAACCTGTACTTATACAAAGAACAGGACCCGCTGCTCAAGCCGCTGAGTCGGCACGTGCAAAAGCACCCGCACAATCTACAATTCCTATTCAATCACCTCCTGTTACGACACCTTCACAACCGGCTTTTCGGCTGGACAGACAAAACCACCTGTTGAAATAGGACAACCTTTCTCGGGTCAACCCAGGTTTGAGTCGCCAGAGAACGCGCCACCTACAAGGGAGCTCTACAACGTTTGACAGCCCCGACAAAACCTTATATTGTGGACGCGCGCAAACATCCGCGTGGACCGGAGTTTGCAACACCACCACAAACACGTCCAACGCCAGACACACAACGTCGTCGTTTGGAAGCGCGCAGGCGCAACGTGATGGTCAGGAAAGCGATGACCTGCCTATCCCGCCCAACGTACAACGATCTTTTCTACGAATGTATCACCAAATGCGTCGGGACAAACCGTCTGATGACATCGCTGGACATTGCACTGCTGGTGTAACCGTTAAAATGTGGAGAAAAACAGGAGCTTTCCGAAAGACGGTGCATACCGTTGGAATGAACAAGAGCGCGAAGCCGCAAAAGGACAGAAAGGCCAGAAAGGCAAAGGAAAGAGCGAAGGCTCACAACTGGTTACCACCTGGACGTACAATTCATGATTGACCATCTGTTCTGGATCTCAGACGATGTGATACAATTATGCACGAGTAATATGAGGAACAGAACCCTTGGGTTGTTGCTCCGAAGTACATCACCACATGGTCAAACTCTACAAGGAAAAAGACGTGGTTTTTTCTTCGACGGTACAATTTCCTGTACGAAAGCCAGTATGGCATCGACAATTTGCGGGTTTTGGCAACTACTTTTCTGGCTCGGACCTCATTGCTTGAAGTTCGGGTTTGTTTGCAATGCCCGCCAGCAAAGCACACTACTGCCACGTCCAAGCTACAATACGGATGGGAATCATCCCTTGACGCACTGAAGACAATGTTCGACAATATCGGAGAAATCGGACCACAGGGCACACAATGGGAAGTGTTCCACTTCCAAAGGATATACAATTGGTCACACGAAATGTTCTGTTACAACTACAAAAAATTGCTCAACGAACACTACGACCCCCTTCCAAGTGATCGGAATCGAACTGACATACCCACAAAAATTCGCTGTTTGGTGCACCCACTGCCACCACAAGTTCCCATGGACTTCTGGGGCTTTGGTGTGCGCGGTCAGGCAATCGACCGCCCAAACGCACAAAGGGCGCAGCCCCACCAACGTGAATGGGCGGAGGCCCACAACAACGAAGACCATTTGGGAACACCTGCCACAATCCCCTCGAAATTAAGGAAATCCGATACGCCAGACGAAACCACGACAAACGCTTCTGCACGTGCAGACGTTCCAATGGAGAGCATGGTGTGCTATGCTCTGGAAATCTACCATTTACTCAACCCAAAACAACCACTCCCACAAGAATACCTCCCTCTTCGACCTGAATGGGACGAAGTCGATAACGGAAGTACATCAAACGCCTGTTTGGCGAAACCTCCGAGAGGGACTTTTGCCCCATTTTTCAAGGCAAACGTACAAATAAAGATGGGTTGGCCATCCCGATACTGGACTGGCTTCCTCGCGGAACCTCGGGAGAAACAAATTTGTCGGATCGCAAAACTTCCGTCTGCGAGCATGTATAAAAACTCCTGAACCCAGCCGGTGGAATCCGAAGCAGCATATTCTGCAGTTGAAAAACCTCCGACGGCTGCAGCATCTACAACGACAACAGCCAAGGCAGCAGCGAAGTCTGCAATCAAACGTTCGAAGAACGTTTACCCAACCCCCACCTACACCTACAATGTCTGTGGAGCACACTTCCATACACTCTTCGGACTCTTCGTCCGTTTCCTCTCTGGGTCATCCAGCGATGAGGAAATGGAAGAAGGTACAGACAACGAACACAGTAAAAGCTCCGTCTCCTCCCCATCTGAGGAGTCTGAACACGGAGATGCCAGCGTACAACGTGCTCTAAGGCCGAAGCGCCAGCTACAATGCTCAGGAAAGAATCACAAACACCATTACCAGACATGGAACATGACGCACTTACAGAACTTCCAGTGGCCGAAAAGCCTACAGAACTACAATGGCCACAGTGCCTTCTTCTGACACGGTTCCACCTACCTCTGCACGTGCGGAAGGTCACCGAGAAATCACTGACGAAGAAATGGAAGCACTACGTGCAGAGTGTGAACAAATGCGACGTGAATACCCACTCGGTATTCACAGCCGTCCAGATCCGTACGACTTCATACTCATACCACAAGTCGGACGCGCTGCAGAACGCGTCCTCGGAGGTGTCCGAAGTGGCGTAGCCTCGATGGTTGCAATGGTGCGATCGAGGTCTTCCTCTTCAACGCGAAGTCCACATGACACGAGACTTGGCGAACAACACTCACAAGAAGATACGGCTTCCAACTCAGAACTGGCAGCAGACGCGGCCAGTTCTACTGCCGTTTCGGTTCAGAATTCAGTGGTATTTTAGTCAGGAAAATTCAGAAATCTGCCTTCCGTGGTGCCAGTGGTGAGTGAGTGTGTGTGTGTGTTGAGGGCGGGGCCCTTGCCCAGATGGCCTTTTCCTTGCATTGCAATCTCCAATCAGGACTTTTTCAGTGATATCTGAAACTTGCCCAAAACTTGATCTTTTCTGCCTTCCAACCTTCCCAGATCACTGGCAATGTAAAATAAAAGCAGTACTCATACTCCACGCAAACAGTACATGACCCTTGCCACCTGCAAAGTAAGGCAGCATGTGTAATTAGGAATCTGCGCGAACCTACACCCCCCTGCTTCAAGACCTTGTCAACGACAAGGTCACACAACACCGTAGGCCAGTGAGCGCTGGGAGCCCCCGGGTGTCGTTGGGGTGCCCTTGCCATCATTGATGCCTCAATGACAGAAAAGGAATCCCAACCGCCAGGGCATCCCCCCAGAGCCTTTGGAAAAACTGTCGCAAACTGGTCCTTCCCCCCTTTTTCGACCAGCTTGCCACAGTAATCCCAAAGGGTAGGGAGATGGACAACAAACAAACAAAACGGGAGAGAATTGTGATTCGGAGGGGAAAAATTACAAAGCAGAAATGCAAAGCGAACCGACGCGATTGTCCACAGCCAAGTCCAATTACCACCACCTCGACGCCAAATCACACACAGCGGAGGGTTTCTGCGTAAACGCTGGGATAACCCACAACCAGAGGGGCAGCAGCCAGCGGCATTGCCACAGCCGTACGCGGCGATGACCACATTCGACCACCAGTAATTGAAATTGCGCGGCCATCCACAGCCACAGCAGCAGCAGCCTGCAACGTAAAATCTTCCCACGAATCTGTCAAATCTTACTCCTGCTGGCGGCTGGCGGCTGCAATCTGCTGCGCCTCCTCCGTCCCTGGAGTGTTCTGGGCTTGGGCTTGACTCCATCTGTCTGAACTTCCCTGTCCACAGTGGTAATCCCAGATGATGATTCCAATCTTGGAGATTGTGATGCCACAGGCATGGCCATGTCAGACACATCCTTTGACATTTTCTCTCCTTTCAGACTTGACTTCTGAGGTTTGCTGGCCGATTCCAATTGCTCTTCTCAGGCCATTGGCCCCTTGGTGGCAATCTTGGATTGTCTGTTTGTACGGGAGTTGTACTGTTTGTGAGGGCGGGGGCCCTTGCCCAGATGGCATTTTCCTTGGCATTGCAATGTCCAATCAGGACGTTTTCAGTGATATCTGAAACTTGCCCAAAACTTGATCTTTTCTGCCTTCCAACCTTCCAGATAACTGGCAATGTAAAATAAAAGCAGTACTCATACTCCACGCAAACAGTACATGACCCTTGCCAACCTGCAAAGTAAGGCAGCATGTGTAATTAGGAATCTGCGGGAACCTACAGTGTGTGTGTGTGTGTGTGTTTGTGTGTGTGTGTGTATTCCTTCGTCATGCAGGTTTTCGAAGCAGCGAAGCAGTCAAATTATCAAGGATTTTGATTGAATTCAAGATTTCAACAACTTGCAAAGAATCAACTTCAAAGACTGGGATGATGACATGATGACATTTCAATGAGATGGTGAACAGACTTCAATGACATAAGTGGGACCCAAGCAATTGAATCACATGATTTACCATTGTCAGGATCACAATTGTGGATTGTGTGTGGAGTTGAAGCGGTGGATACATTATTTTACTCAAGTGCTGTGAAGTTTAATGGCTGACCTCACACATGGGCAGTGGCCCGATGCACGGCCAAAGTCCAGGCCCAGGTTGGCTGCTCCCACAGCATTGAATCAATGGTTTTGGGTCTCAGTATTTTGCTTGTGGTTTGGAGCCATTTTTTTTTCTCCCCTCCTCGTGTAGCTGGGGGGGGGGGCTGTGTTGAGCCCTGTTTTTTGTTGGTGTTGTGGATCAAAATCAGTTTTGGCTTTACGGTTGTAATTTTTTGACTCAGAATTGGATACCCTGTGAGACGTTTGGGTGGGGACAGGAATGCATCATATTGTGACCGTGATTGTTTTGGTCATACCCCAGATGTGACGGGGTTTGATGAAATTTCCACTTTTCTCATTTTTTTCGTCAAATGGGGATTCCAGTTTTGCAGCCAGGAATTTTTAACCCGTGGCCCTCCCCTGGTTGATGGTGGGGGGGGGCGACATTGTGAAGGCCCGTCCTTTGACATGTGTGAGATTTCAGCCGGTTTGGATATTACGACCCAGGTTTGTGATTTTTTGTTTGGAGGCTGAAGCAGATTGACCCGCATGGCCCCTTGTGACTGGGGGGGGGGCAGCGAAAATCGATTTGGCTGAGAAAATTGGATTTGAATTTTCAGTATTTTTGAGTTTGCCATGTCATTTGACCATTTGACCCCATTGCCCCGTGTGATTGGGGGGGGGGCAGTGAATTTAATTGGCAAGCCAGATTTGTTGGTTTTACGGCTCCAGGGAATCGGTTGGGCCCAGGTTGAGCTTGATTGGCCTGGCCCTCGGTATGCTTCTGGATGTTGCTTCTGTTGGGTTGGTTGCTCTCGGTTGGACTGTGTTTGTTGTATGTGGCAGGTTGGAATTCCGATTGGATTTTGTTGAGGGCTTTTGTAGGCCCTGGATTTGTGGGTTGGACTCAGATTTTTTGTTTTTTTTGAGGATTGGAGGATTTTTACACAAAGAGTTGGAAAAAACCTGGGATTTTGATAATTTTTCTGGTGGACGACAAAACGAGTTGGAGTTTTAGAACTCAGTTTTTTGATTCGGTTTGGATTATGGATATTGGTCAAAGGCATTTTTTCATGGAACACAGCTTGGAGGCATCGAACTCGGGGGGGGGGGTACCTGGACCGGAGATGACCCCTCCTCCGTCCAAAGGCCCTGGTGTGGGCCAATAAAAAAAAACCCAGCCACGTGGGCACTAAAGCCCTGTGACATAGTGGCTGAGGGCCAATGTGAAGCCCTGTTCTCTTTGCGTTCAAAAAAAATCGGCCCAGTCATTTTCGGTTGGAATGCATGACAAGGAAGTGAGCGTGCATGCACACAAAACACACAACCGCACACGCACACGAACCCGCACACCCATTGTACACTATTCCATATAACCGCTCACCCACTCACTTTTCACTTTTGCTTACCGTTTGCCTTTTTCTTACCCAACTGTCCCGAATTGGAAAGGAATGCCTGGTTTCTCTTTTTCTTTCCCACACAAGTCGTTTTCTGAGGCACTGTTGGCCAAAGTCCCTGATTTTTTTAAAAAAAAATCGACAAATGAATTCACACAATGAAAGCTGCCAAAAAGGATTTTCACCAAGGGGTAGCGTGGGACTTAGGCCTTGGGGTGGAGTGCCCAGAGTTGTTTCGCTCAGAATTTTCAGATTTGTGTTTAAAGACCCGTTCCCCATGCTTGTCGGAGGAAAGGGGTGGGGGCTGGTCCCCCGAAGACCTGATTTTTCAGAGTCCCCAAGGTGCCCGATATTATGGCTGGGGGGGGGTCAGACTCGTAACACGATTTTCAAAAAAAAAAGCGACAGGACCCGTTTCAAAAAAAAAACGCAGAATTTTCGCCCCTACAAAAAAAATTAAATTGCACTCTCCCCGTTTTTGTTCGGGGGGGGGGGGGCAGAAAAACGGGTCCGAATAACGTCGCAAGGGAGGGGGTGTCGGCTGCCGCTGGCGTGGCAGCCAAAAATTTCCCAAAAATTCCCAAAAACCCCCAGTAGGAATAACCAAGCAAGTAACCGCCACGCGAGTGGAATTGGAACCCCAGCAAATTCCAGCAAGAATTTGAGAATTCGATTTGAGAATCACAAGAGCAGAAAAGTCAATTGAGAATTGAAGATCAAAAAGGACAATTTAATTATCCAAGGAAAGAAGGCATTCATTTCCATATTATTTTCCCACTCAAACCTGAACTCAAAGGTACTCACCTACCCTCTCAAGCAGGTTTGTTGTGCTCTGCTGTTTGATCCTAAGTAGGTGGGTTGGTTTGTCATTGTTGAATTTCATCCTGAAAGTTCAAAGTTGAGAAATGGGAAAACAACAACAATGGAGGGAAAAAACGATCCTACGCGGGGCAACTGGGGACCCCGGGTCGGGGGGGCACACCTCACCCCCTTCACAGTCTGTTGATTTACTGGAAAACGGGGCCCACTTTCCCAAAGGCCCTGGCCTGAGCCACCAGGGCCGGAAAAGGAAGTTGCGGCCCGCAGCGAAAGCGGCAGCCCCCCCGGGCGGCGAGCAGGGTCCCGGACCTGTCAGTGAAGAATGTTTTGATTCTGTTGATGTTCCTTCAGAACCCCCCAACATGGTCTGCAGAGGAGTAGAATCTGCTGGTTCTGTCAGCGGATCTGTTCTTATCTTGAAGGTGGCGAAACCTCAGCTCTGAAAGGTGAAATGGAAACGGATGGTTTTTTCTCTCTATTTGATTCTGATGGTGAAGATTCTGAAGAGCGTGAGCCAAGTCATCTTGAGGGACTACTTGCACCAGTCAAATGGCGTCGGAGGATTGAAAAACAAGTGGCAGATATCAATCACACCTTCGAAGGTTGGTGTAGAGACCTTGAAAACCGTTTTACGGAATATTACGAGTCCCTGTTTGAGAGAGACAAGGCTCTGTCAAAAAGGCTGTTCCGACGTGAATTATGCCTTGGGGTGGCAGAAGCAAAAATAGACGATTGGTGGAACAAATGAAAATGTTGCAGTTGCAAATCACTGAAAAGTCACAGCCCAGTGAATAAAAATTGCCAAGTCCAGAAAATTTATGTCCGTGGACCTGAATTCTGGACGTGTCACAAATTTGCAGCCGTCATCGTGTCTTCTGAAAAATCTTCCTCAGATTTTGCCGCACAGCCAAGAAAATTCAGACAGACAAAAAATTCTGGAGGCCTGCCAAAAACAGTTGGAATGACTTTCAATTTTTGAGACCAAGTTGGTTTCAGATTGGTGGGGTTGGGACTGGCATTTAAATCCCTGGAACAGCTGGGGTGGTTTCCACCGTATCAGTGGTGGTGGTGATTTTTTTCAGCACAGGTCTAACCACTGACTGGCACAGCACAGCACTTTACAGTGATCAGTATGTTTTGTGTTTGTTTGTGATTGTTTTTTTTTTTTCTATGGTGATCTGGTGTTGGAGGCAGATGCGCAATCAGCCAGAAGTTTAAATCTGGATTTTCAGTTCACAGAGTTTGGCTTATGGAAAAACAGCCAAGTCAAACATTTTGAATCTGGTTTCTGGGGTGCATGTTTTTCCCCAGTTGCTTTCCACTTAAATGGAGACGCCCAGCCACGATGCTTGGGATTTCTCCTAGTGTTCAGGCAGCCAGATCAATGATTTTCAGTTTCAGAGTTTTCAGTTTTCGGTTGTCCCAAATGTCATTTGGGGTGGGGCACGGTGTGACATGTGTCACCATCCCAGACGGGGACAAATCAGGCATTTCAGGTGGAATTTTGTTTGTGTTTTTTCTGGTCCCTTTTGTCACGGGACAGTTTTTCCAGAGAGAAACTTTACCCCCGGACAGGGACATGTTGGAGAATCGGCACAGTTTTTTGGGATTTTTCAGTCCAGTTTCATTGTGGTTTTCGAGTGTGGCAGCCCAGCAGGCCTGTGGAGGTTTTATCTGGGTTTTTGCCAAATCCTGAGGTAGGGGAGACCTCTGATGGACCACTCGAACCAAAAAGTTTTTGGGAAAGCGCGCAAAGAGGGGTTCCAAGGGTGGGGCTAGACCCAGGCCAGGAATAAACACCCCTGTGGCCACCCATCTAAGGGCTCAGGAAACAGTTTTCAATTTTCAGTCCAAGTGGGAACCAAGGTGGATTAACCCAGGAGGAAAAGACACCCCTGAGGAAAATTCATTTTTGGGCCCATCAGTGGCATCATCATCATTTGTTCAGTTTTTCAGTGAAAAATCTGTTGATCTGTGGGTTGCACTTTCTGCGGCATTTTTCGGCTGTGGAGTTTGCTTAAGGGAGAAAAACTCAGAAGTGGGGGACGCCTCACAATGCAAAACTCCCAAAGGTAATTTTTACAGTTTGAGGCTTGCTTACACAGTTTTCGTGTGACCCATTTGATGGATCAAGATCAGATTTTAAGTGCCGTTTTGGTTCAGAGTTCAGTGGCATTTTCAGGTTCGGTTCAGTGAGAAATTCAGAAATCTGCCTTCTGTGTTGCCAGTGGTGAATTTTGCGTGCGTGTGTGCCTTGTCATGCAGGTTCAAGCAATCAAGCAATCAATCACGAAATGAAGGAGCAAAGCAGTCAATTATCAAGGATTTTGACTAAAGATTCAACAGTTTGCAAATTTGAAATGACTTCAAAGACTGGGATTATGAACATTTCAATGAGTTGGAGAACAGACTTCAATGACATCAATGAGACCCAAGCAATTGAATCACATGATTACGATTGTCATGATCACAATTGTGGATGTTTTGGATTGGTGGTACATTTATTTTACTAAGTGCTGGGAGAGAAGCTTAAGACCTCAAAGCCTGCAGTGGGCAGTGGCCCGATGCACGGCCAAAGCCCAGGTCCAGGCCCAGGTTGGCTGCTCCCACAGCGCTGAATCAGATTTTTCATGTTTTTGGGTCTCAGATTTTGCTTGTGGTTTGGAGCCATTTTTTCTCCCTCCTCGTGCAGCTGGGGGGGGGGCTGTGTTGAGCCCTGTTTTTTGTTGGTGTGGTGGATCAAAATCAGTTTTGGCTTTACGGTTGGAATTTTTGACTCAGAATTGGATACCCTGTGAGACGTTTGGGTGGGGACAGGAATGCATCATTGTGACCGTGATTGTTTTGGTCATACCCCAGATTGCGGGGTTTGATGAAATTTCCATTTTTCCCATTTTTTTGTCGAATGGGGATTCAGTTTTGCAGCCAGGAATTTTTAACCCATGGCCCTCCCCGCATTGGTTGACGGTGGGGGGGGCGACATTGTGAAGGCCCGTCCTTTGACATGTGTGGATTTCAGCCGGTTTGGATATTACGGCCCAGGTTTGTGATTTTTTTGTTTGGAGGCTGAAGCCAGATTGACCCCCATGGCCCCATGTGACTGGGGGGGGGCAGCGAAAAATCGCTTTGGCTGAGAAAATTGGATTTGAATTTTCAGTATTTTTGAGTTTGCCATGTCATTTGACCCCCATTGCCCCGTGTGATGGGGGGGGGGCAGTGAATTTTAATTGGCAAGCCGAATTGGTTGGTTTCGGCTGTGAATTGGTTGCCCAGGTTGGGCTGGATGGCCTGGCCCCTGCAACGGTATGCTGCTGGATGTTGCTTCTGTTGGGTTGGTTGCTCTCGTTGGACTTTGTTTGTTGTATGGCATTTGGATTGGATTGTTGAGGGCTTTTGTAGGCCCTGGATGGGTTGGACCAGATTTTTGATTTTTTTGAGGATTTTTGTTGCTGGAGGATTTTTACAAAGAGTTGGAAAAACCTGGGATTTTGATAATTTTTCTGGTGGACGACAAAACGAGTTGGAGTTTTAAAACTCAGTTTTTTGATTCGGTTTGGACTATTGGATATTGGTCAAAGGCATTTTTTCATGGAACACAGCTTGGAGGCATCCGAACTCGGGGGGGGGGACCCTGGACCGGAGATGACCCCTCCTCCGTCCAAGGCCCTGGTGTGGGCCAATAAAAAAAAACCAGCCACGTGGGCACTAAAGCCCTGTGATATAGTGGCTGAGGGCCAATGTGAAGCCCTGTTCTCTTTGCGTTCAAAAAAAAATCGGCCCAGTCATTTTCGGTTGGATGCATGACAAGGAAGTGAGCGTGCATACACACAAAACACACAACCGCACACGCACACGAACCCGCACACCCATTGTACACTATTCCATATAACCGCTTACCCTCTCCTTTTCACTTTGCTCACCGTTTGCCTTTTCCTTACCCTTTCTGTCCCGAATTGGAAAGGAATGCCTAGGTTTCTGTTTTTCTTTTCCCCACACAAGTCATTTTCTGAGGCACTGTTGGCCAAAGTCCCTGATTTTTTTTTTAAAAAAAAAA
>CAAHFI011424393.1:0-11777 GCA_900893395.1 Euglena gracilis
CCAAACAGGTCATTGTTTTCGGGGAGCTTCGAAGATTTCCAAATGGATCTGATGTTTTTCCAGGGACATAGGTATCTGTAACCGAATCCATGCAAGTTAGAAAGAAGTTCTCAAGGATGAGAATTTTTCTGTGTTGGAACTCATCGGGCTCATGTGGTCGACCATTTTGGGGGTTAGGTGCACACAGGCACCTAAAAATAAGCCAGCCTGGAGCTTCATAACCCCCCCCCAATACGACTGGATCAATTTTTGGTCTGTTGCTGGAAACCTCCAGGAAAGGGAAGTCTTTTGGGGGGGGGTCGTTCATTTTTGGGGTTTTTTTGACCGACCCAGGCCCAAAAACCCACGACCCCCCCCCAAATTTCCATCATTTCCTGACTGAAATTGGGGTCTTTGGTAATCTTCGGGAAAAGTTTCCACCGTCACGAGAGGTTTTAAATTTGGGGCCTTTTATTTGGATTTTGATTGGTCGGCCTACGTGGGGGTCTTGCTTTATGGACCTTATTTGGGGGTTTGGCACCCAAAGCTGCATCAGACACTTTCCACGGAGAGGACAGGTTCGGGCATGGACCTTGGGGGGGGTTCCCGGCTTTCCTCTCCAACATAGTCCAGGAAGGGAAAGAGGAACCCCACGTCTGTTGTGACCCCCAAAGGGCGACCACGCCCTGCCAGAATCCCGACGATCGATGAGCTGCTCAGCGACAAGGCGGACTCCGATAACGGCCAGGTCAGCCCCGGCTCTGCGGCTGTCCTCGGGCCCGCCCAGCCTGTAGGCCTGTAGCCTGAAAGGGACAGGGTTGTTTGGATAAATTGTAATACCTGACCGATTTTCAGGAGCAGGCAGCCCATGACTGAGTCTACAGTGTCAATTGACAGCAACCCGCTCCTCAATTTTCTTCTATACCTTGGTGAGGATGAGCTCCATAATGGTGAATGAACTATCATTTTCATGTCACCATACTTTCATGGAAAACGCAAAGAATCTTCTCTACATACAGTTCTATATTGTGCATGGTTCCCTCAGAGTCGGCAAACACCTGGCACCGGTCCCCATGGTTGCCCCTTGGTCCGCAAAGCGTCATACGGAAGCCACATTATGGATGCATCACTACATTCGGCCTTTTTGTTACGTCGAGTGAAGACCTTAAGCGCCAATGCATGATGTGCCTGTGTTCCCCCCTTTCATATTGAGCCCGCGGTGGTCTTTTGAAAAAAACTGAGTTTCAAAAATTTCGAAGCCGCCTTGCAGCATCACTCCAACCTCTCTCACAAGAGCAAATCAATCATTTGTCGTTTTCAATTGTGGCCAACAGACCAGCGCCTGTAAGGATCCAATGCTCGGGGTTGCTCTCCATTGCTAGTGTGGGTGCTCATTTACACGGGTGGGATGTCACGGAGGTGGTCGTGGGAGGGTGGGTGCCGCGGTCGGCCGCGGCCGGCCGTCAACCTACCAAAATGGATTTGGTGGGGCTGCGGCCGACCGCGGCCCTACCACAGCCAAATTTGGCTCTCAAAATTTTGAATTGGTGGGCCGCGGCCGGCCGCGGCCCCACCATAAAAATATTTTGGTGGGGCCGCGGCCGACCGCGGCCCCACCATTCAAAATTTTGACAGCCGAATTTGGCTGTGGTCGGGCCGCGGCCCCACCCAAAATTTTGTGGTGGGCCACGGTCGGCCGCGGCCCCACCAAGTGCATTTTTTTGGTAGGGCCGCGGTCGGCCGCGGCCCTACCAAAATGCATTTTCTGGTTGGGTCGCCATCTGCCACGGTCGCCGCGGCCGGCCGCGGCCGACCGCGACTCCCACCTCCCATGACTGTCCGAGCACTGTTCAATATTTTTTCTACGCAGAATGCGCTCGTTCAAAAGTAATTTATTTAAAAATATTCCCATACCGGAGAATTTCTGAGGTTATTAGAAGATAGGGTTAGGGTTAAGATTTCATCCCCAATGGTTGCAACCATCCCGCTCATCGTGCTATATTTCCCTCTACAGGGTACACAGCGAACCCAAAGAGTCGCCCAACTAGGGTTAAAAACATGGGGGGGCCCGGGCGAGGCGCCGAAGGCGCTGAGCGAGGGTCCCCCCATGTGTATTAACCCTAGTTGGGCGACTCTTTGGCTGTAGGGGGAAATTTTCCACGCGTTTTAAAAGAAACATTTTTTTCTTATGCAGGAATGCACTCATTCAAAAAGTATTTTTATTCCTGTTTGGTTGGCCTGAAAATTTCTCCGGCTCTCTGGTGTACCAAATTATTGTTTCCCAGCATCCCGCCCCCTCCCCGTCAGCCACACTCCCTTCCACATGGCAGTGGCTCTGCTACTGTCTGCACTGCCCACAGGGAATACCTTTGATTTCTTGTTCGTGCATGCCATTCTCTGCTCCAATATGTCCAATTACTGTTCCCACTGAGTCAGGCAGTTCACCTGAAAGTGCTGCTCGGACAGTCATGGGAGTTGTGTCGCGGTCGGCCGCGGCCGACCGCGACCCAACCTTTCCTTTTTTCTGGGTGGGGTCGCGGCCGGCCGCGGCTGACCGCGGCCGGCCGCGACCCCACCTCATTCCATTGTGCTGTGGCGTGGTAGGGCCGCGGCCGGCCGCGGCCCTACCAAAAAATTTTTTTGGTGGGCCGGGCCGGCCGCCGCCCCACCATTTCTTTAAACTCCATCTTAAATCCGGCCGGCGGGCCCCACCAATAAAAAATTTGGTGGACCGCGTTGGCCGCAGCCCCACCTAAAAGAAGTTCTGTGGGCCGCGGTCGGCCGCGGCCGGCCGAGGCCCTACCAACGGTCGCCCCACCTCCCGTGAATGACCACCCATGTGTCATTTGACACATCATTTGGCACATGTGTCAATGACCATGCCGTAGCCCAAGAAAATTGTCCCACCCCCCTGGGGGTCCAGCCAGCCAGCAGCCTTCCAGCCTTTCCAGCCCCCCCTAAACGAGGATTTATTTATTTTTTCCAGCTGCCCGAAGGGCGACTGGATGGCAACGGATTTTTCGCTTCGGGGGTGCAAAAATGGGCCAAAAATGGTCAAACATGGGTAACATCGGGTGGAAAAGGGCTGGCCAGGACAAATTTTGGGTAAAAAAATCAATCTGGCAGTTTCTGGGGCATTGTTGCAGTTTCATTTTTTTGGTGCCCAGCTCCAGCCTGGGACCCCAGGGGGGGGGGTCAGCCAGCCAGCCCAAATTTTCCAGCCTCTGAGCTGGACCCCCCCGGGGATCGTTAAAAACACCCTGGCAGTGACACACCCTTCGGGACAACAGGCTCATTGCTTCAATGTCCTTGTAAGTAAGTAAGTCGGAAATCGGAGTGTTTTGGGAGAAGATTAGGGTTCTTGGAAGCTTTCGGAGTGATGGACACCTGCGAGTAACGAGCCCACAAGTTTAATATTTTTTCCTGAAGCCTTCTGGATATAGGGTTTCGGGGGTTCCCATACAGACTGGGGAATTTGTCACCCGACGATTCAGCCAGCAGATGGAGGAGCAATTTGGGGGAGAGGTGCAAATAGGGCAACCATTGCCTGGACCAGTCTACTGTTTAAGGGTTTGCAGCACCCCCCTGGGGGGGGCTGGATTGCAGCTGGTCCAGATTTGGCTACAGAAATCTTAGTGGACCTTCCCCCCAGCGGGGCATCTGCTAGCAGGGCTAGCTAGTGGAATTTTTTTTTTTCAATGACCGGCGCGAAGCACCAACAATTTCTTTTGGACCCCAAAACTGGCCAAAAATGCCCATTTTTGGCCTTTTTTGACACAATTTTTTTGGGACAAAATCAGTCAAAACCCCCCAAAAAACATCATTTCCACCCGGGCATGCAGCGCCGGAGGAATTTTTTTTCCAGTCGGGGGACCCCCGGACCCCCCCACCAGGGGAGGGGTGGTCTAGCTAGTCCTTTTTCTAGTGTCCAGCAGAATAGCTCACCAGTGGACCCCCCCCCCGGGGTCCTTAAGCAACAGCGTGGCCTGGACTGGCATTTGCTGCGGGGGACCAGTGGGGACAGGAATCCAAATTCGTTCCAGATGAACACCCCGCATCTCATGGGTGGTGGGGGGGTCCGACCACGCTTCCTGTACAGCCCCGCCCCTTTTTTGGAGGCGGTTGCCCAAGGGCTGCGCCTGTCCGCAGCCGCGCCTGCAGTTTCCGTCGCCGTGGCACGGGGGACAAGTTCGTGGACGTGGAGCCGTTGGCCCGCACCGCCCAGGACTTGGCCCAGAGCCACGCGATGGTCCGCAGCGGCGCGCTGCCGTGCGACGTGGTGGCCCGGCTGGGCGGCGGTGCCCGAAAACAAAAACTATCCAAACTGGAGAATGAAACGCCTCCGAGTGCATAGCGAATAGTACAGGTTAGGCCATAATTTATATAGGTTATCATACAGTGTTGGTTCTGCAGTACAGCATAGTGCCAGCTCCCAACAGAATGGCGTTTGAACACACAAATGAAATAGACAGGATTTCCTGAAACTTTATCCATCCTTGCTTCCACCACTGCCCGTTGCCAATATCTGCTCGTTTTGTACCACGTCATGGAGGACCTCGTGACCAGGCATTTGAAAGTCCCAATTTGCATTTGTCGTCATTTAGAATTCTGGCTGGTGCATTCCCTTATTCTCCCTTAACCATCACCACCAAGTTCCCCTCCCCAACCACTTATGACCTCCTGGACAGTAGTTCGTCAGCAGATAAATGGGTGTCGAATGCACAAAGATGGTGAATCGCATGTGTGCCTCAATATGAATCCAATGTATTTACAGTTGATTATCATGATAATGTCTTGTTGTGCTATGCCAGCATGGATGGAGTACATATTCATATTGCATGAACCTGAAAAAATAAATCATGTAATTATTTGGAATACAACATTAGATAAATAGCACAAATGCAACTTTGTTGCAAATACACCTTTGTTGTATGTAATACAACATAAGAAAAAGAGTAAAGGTTATAGAATTTGAATAATGCACATAGTAGCAATTAAAAAAGCAATGAAAAAAGTGTTCACATGAGTACAGGTTCAGAGGATAGCTGGAAAACAAAAATTGGACCCTTACCAACATGAAAGTCTGATCTCTAAAAGAAACGAAAATTATTCAGATACCTAGGTGGCGGAAGGGCATAGGCAGAATTGGTGGAAGAAGAAATGGGCAGGATCTTTAAAATGTCTGAAAAGTATTTCAGCAGTTCCTTAGGAATGAAAAGGGGGAACCACTTCCACAAGAAACGACAAGAAAGTGCCTTGAAATCGAGGCAGCAACAGCTTACTCAGAGCTTGAAATTTCGTAAAACGGAGAGGAAGAGTTCCAATAATTATGGAAAAACAAAGAGATGTTTTGAGAAAATTTGTTTTGCAAATGAAAACAAAACATTGAGTACCGAAAGTTTTCATGCCATTGCAAATTTTGTGACTCACAATAACTTAACATTACACGGCTGAATCCTTAAAAATGTCTTTGAAAACTTTGGGTGGTTCCCTTGAAATCATCCAGATATATTTGAACGACATTTTGGCGAAAATTTATTCCGATAAAATGAGAATGCCAAAATGGCCATAAATGATTTTTACCATAATAAAAAAACAGCACCTTTGACAGAATGGCAATAATAATTATTAAATTAATCACTAAGAATCCGAAAAATCAAATTCTTTGACTCATTTATATTTTTGAAGGACCTATTCTTTGAGTCAATATTTTCACTACGGTTCCAGAAAACAGCTGAAAAAAAAGGACATACATGGACATTGGACATATTTTCAGCAACCGACTCCAAAAATCACACATAAATTTTGGATTAAAGTTTGCGGGTTTAATGTTTGT
This sequence comes from Euglena gracilis, assembly GCA_900893395.1. NCBI lineage: Eukaryota > Euglenozoa > Euglenophyceae > Euglenales > Euglenaceae > Euglena > Euglena gracilis. Next base: position 5,816 of record CAAHFI011424393.1, read on the forward strand.
GAAAATTTCACTTTCACAAAAAAATCCCTTTTTGATAAGAAAAATTTGATAAGAAATGAGGAAAATTATTATGACCAATGTGCCTCACAATGCCTCACTCACAAAAATGATCCTGGGGTTATTAAGTGAGCATTGGTTTTGTACAGGGAGAGGAGGGGGTTCGACCAGTCCGGGGACCCCCTGGAACCGAATATTTTTCCTGCCGACTTTTTCAGATTTATGATTGTATCAACTGTTTTTTGTCAATTTTGGTGAAACAGTCGGAGCCCCTCAAAGTCCTTTCTGGCGCTTTGTGCCAGTTTTTTTTTTTAAACCCAGGGGGAGCCCCCCCTCTCACTTCATAATTATACCCTGCTGGGTGTGCCCTCCCCCTCCTGTCAGTCTTCGGGTCTGTGCCACGTGCGCAGTCCGTGCCTGCCCCGGACGCCACTCGCCCCGCAGCAGTTTGCCGCCGTGACGAAGGCGCTGGCGAAGGGCTGGGGCGTGGCCCCACCGAAGACGAAGGCCGACCTCGGCGCCAGCGGCCTGTGGCTGATGCAGCGCCTGTCGGAGCCAGGGTGGCCCTGCTCGATTGTTGCCAGAGCTTCTTTGCCTCAAATTGTGTGTGTGAATGTATGTGTGTGTATGTATGTGTGCATGTGTGCATGCCTGTGTGCATGTATGTGTGTGTGTGGTGTGCGTGTGCGTGCGTGCGTGCGTGTGTATGCATGCATATGTATGTGTATATGCATATGGTGTATGCATGCACATGTGTGGGTATGCATACACATGTGTGTGTGTGCATGCATATTTGTGTGTATGCATGCACATGTGTGCATGCATATGTGTGTATGCATGCACTGTGTGTGTGTGTGTGTGTGTGTGTGTGTGTGTGTGTGTGTGTGTGTGTGTGGGCGTAGGTGATGCACACAAAGGGGCAGGCTGTGAGCGTTTCTGCATTTGTGTGATCACTAACCATCTGAGCCCATCTTCCAAAGGTTGTTTTCCCAGATGTTTATTTTTGACATCCTTTTAATGTGATGTTTTTCAGTTGTTCGTTTTTTTAGAACGTTTTTTCAGGCTTCTGAAGACAAGAAGAATCGCTTTCCGGATTTTTATTCCAAGTTGAAGGCAGCTGCCATTTTTATAACAAACTTGCCAGAACCTGGGCTTCCTGGGCTGGTTCCCTGGTGCCAACGACCAAAGTGTTGGCATATTTTGGTCAACTGCACCAGAGGCCCCGAATGCCCCGCAGCGAACAGAGTCCGCGATTCAGGATTCGGAGAGCCACGCGTGCTGAGCTCCCGAATTTGGAACAGCTCTTCCCCTAATGCAGCTATGCATGTCAACTGGACCTTGCTGCAAGTCCATCAAAGTGCACGAGCTGTCTCTCCCTGTTTCCTCACAGACTCCTAAGACTAAATAAGAGTACTCATTTAATGTTTGAACATTTTTTTTGATATCGGTAGGATTGTTTGAGTCTGCGCCATTTTCGATGTGGGCGACTCTTTGATGTGATCAAACCCAACCCCCCTTTGTGATGGCATCAGATTTGTGCGATTGTATCAGTTTCTCTCAGAACAGCTCATCACTGTCTCCCTGAAACCAAAGGAGAAAGTTCAACTTTTCAGTACAAATCCTAGCCTCTGTTTCCAACCCCTCCCCTTACCTGGCCGATCCTGCACTTAAGCTTTTTCATGTCCTTGCGTGCAATTGTGCAAATTCCTAATTTCTCCAGCAAGGCAGTTGCTTTGGGTGGTGGATTTCGACGCTGCCTTCCTTGGCTTGCTGGTTGTGCCTAATCACACTCACTGGGTGGGCTGGATTCAGACCTTTGGGGCCAGATTAACAATTTATGATTGCAACCGTCCGGAGGTGAGTTGCTGCAATTTCGTCAATTCATTTCATTTTGCTTTTTTTTTTAAATTTTTGTTTCAGCATCCCAATGCCGTTTATCGTGTACAAATTCGACGAAAACTTTCCACGTTTTTGCAGCAGTGCCATCTGGCACATTCGACTCGTTCATGTCGTTCGCTCGTTCACCACTCCTGTCCTTCTCTGCGGTGACACTCTCAGCTGTAGGCATTTGAAGCTGAAAATGGTGTAAAACCGGTAATTTACTTTGTCGTCACTCAGAACAGCTCATTACTGTCTCCCTGAAACCAAAAGGAGAAATTTCAACTTTTAGTAAAAGTCCTGGCCTCCGTTTTCAACCCCTTACCTGGCCGATCCTGCACTTAAGCTTTTTCATGTTCATGTGCGCAATTGCGCAAATTCCTAACTTTTTGATTTTTTTTTTTCAGGGGTGCGTCGAGGTTTTTGAACTGCTGACACGTTGGCCCTCTGTGTGTGGATCTTCACCATTCTCCAAGGATGAAACACAGGGACTTGGTGTTTTGGCCCTCCGAAACATGCCGCCGATTTTTGAATCCCCAGTTTGACCCCAGGAAATAAGCAGTCACGCAACATGCCACGAAGACCCTAGTCCTGTCCGCCACATTCCCCGTGTGGAACCTGCCAGTGCCAGGTGGTGTTCTGGAGGTCGGCAGACCTTTCGGAGGTTGGCAAACGTTCTGGAGTCTGTTGCAGTCTTTTTTTTAATTTTGACCCGGGGGGGGTAATGTGTGTCCGTCGGACCCCCTCCCGGGTAGGGGGGGTACCAGCGTCCAGGGTGGGCAGGGGACGTCCCTCCCCCTGGTCCCTCCTCCTGGTCTATTGACCACCCAATGATTCAGCCTTGTCTTGGCCCAGACACTTCGGGAAAGGCTGGTCCACACCACATATACACTCCCCATGAATCTCAGAGATTAGAGAAGCTCAAAATCCCAAAAAATGTGCCTGTTCCGCTACGGTATGGATCTGCAAGGACACTCACCATCCCCCCCTAACCAGAGCTGCAAACCTTGTAACCATGGCATCGTTCTCCACGGAGCCATGCGTGCAAGCCTGTGAAGCACCGACTGCATGATCTCACGGAAGACCTGTTTGTGTATGTGTGTGTGCTCCCTTTTTTTTGCCACGTGAGTTTTCTCTGAGTGATTCTCTCTCTCTCTCTCTCTCTCTATGAATGCAGTTGTGTCCAATGGTTTTTTTTTTTGCTTTTTTGTCGAGCAAAACAATTTCTCCCTCAAACACAATGGTTGGGTGTCAATTTCATTTCATATACACTTGTTTTTCCAATGTCTTGGGAAGGACACACAAAAACGGAAGTTTTTTTTTCTTCAAGACCAAGCCCCCCAACCAATGATCAGACCCAGTGCCTCTCGACTCCGTTGCTGTATGGATATGCAGGGGGGGGGAATTGAACAAAAAAATGCGGTGGGTTCTGGACAAATTTTGGCCAGGATCCCCCCCCCATTTTTCAGGATTCATCCAGGATTTTCCCCGGCAAATTTAAGAAAAATTCACTCCCCTGATGAACGTTCCAACGGTTTTTTTTTCAGCGCGCCAATTCTTGGAATGTATTTTGTTCCAAATCAGCTGTTTTGAAGGTATTCACCATCCAAAATGAAAGAATGCGTTTTTGTGGTTATTTTGCAACTTGGAGTTTAGGGTTTGACCAATTTTGGAACTTTGCATTAGAAAACCCCAGGAATTGATGTGAATCCTGATGGGTTCCCCTGAGAACGGGAAATATTTTTCGTCCAATTTTCCCAGACGTTTTAAGCGGGCGTCCAGAATTTTTCCTGTGTTTTAAGGATCTGTGCAATAACTTCCACACATAATTCATTATTATTATTTAATTGTTAGCAATTGTTCCCAGGTGACCAAAATGGGTATTGCTTTATTTTTCATGACGAAGGGCTCCCAAAAACAATCATCATTAGGTGCCAAAACCTAGGGGAGGAAACACAAGCACGCTATTTTGTGTTTTTTTTATGTTTTTCGATTGCATGTTTTCGTTTTGTTTGTGTGTTTTGTGTGTTTTGTGTTTTTTTATCCTGGCGATTTTTCAGATTTTTGCTGGTAAAATCTTTTGGCAGTGAAAAAAATTCTCGCTTGGGCCCCGATTTTCCCCTGAGACCAAAAATTTTGTCAATCCTCTACAAGTCCTCTCCAGGACCTCCTAAATAATTTTACATGCAACTTGCGTTTTTTCGCGTTGTTTTTGCTTTTTTTGTGTGTTTTTTTGTGTGTCTTTTTCTGCAGCATTTTTTCAGGCCTATGTTGCCCCCCCCCCACCGCCAAAATCGTAAAAATTCTTCAGTGACCATGTCTAAAGTGCTTCCTTCTTCCATTATATTTTTTGTGACCGAAAAATGCCTCAGGCCCTTTTCGGGGGAGGGTGAGGTTATGTGCAGTGATCATTCGTAGGCAGCATTGAAATCCTTTTTTTGAAGGAGCGTGCAATTTTCATACGACCACCTTCCAAATTCTCAATTGTGCCTATATTCATGCACTGCAAAATTCTTTCTCCTATTGGGTGTGACAGTTTGTGATCCGCATCATCGAATCCTCACAACTGCACTGTTTGGTCCAAGCCTGGGATATGAGACATGTGGGTGTTTCCCTCGGTAGACAGGCATTCCTTTATATAACAGAAGGCTCACACAAAGCTTCATTGGCTGAACTTATTTGGTCCCGCACACCACTCTCCTAAACGTCATTTCAAAAATCAGTTCTGTTGGCCCAGAAGAAGGGGCTCAAAGGCTTCGATACAAGGAAGGTGTACGGGTTTAGTGAGGGTATCCACCCCTCCTGGACCAGAGGGACCATCCCGACCGGACCATCCCCCACCTGCCGGGGGGGGGGGGGGGCGGTCCGGACCGACCTCGGGGGGGGGGTTCCAGCCCCCCCCCCCCCCCAAAGTCAAAAATTTCCCTTCCGGTGCTTTGGCCTGAAAAAACTTTTTGCATTTTCCACAATTTTTTTGGGCCCCAAAAGTGCCCTTAATGCACTTTTGCTTTTTTTTTGAGGAAACATTTCGGCCTGGCGCAAAGCGCCGGGCTAAAGATTAATCGGCTGGACCGCGCCACTGTTTGGTGGGGGGAGTCCCCCCCCCCCCCCCCCCTCTTGGACCGGAGGGTCCCCAAAAGCTCCCCCCCGTGAGACTGACCCTCGGAAGGTTGCTGCCTTTGGCCTGTTCCGGCTGACTCATCATGTCCGCAGATCCCCAGCCTGCCTGGGAAGTTTATCACGCAGACTTGCCTGGTGACGAGTTTCCAGTGGGTGAGGAGGGCAGACGAAGGAGAAGGGAAGCCTTGAGGGGGTCGCCTCCCAAGCTTCGGTTTCAGGCCAGGTGAGAGGGTGGGTCGGAACCCCCCAGAGGTTTTTTTTTAAAGTTTTGGCAACCCGGGGGGGGGTGGGTGGTGGGTGGGTGGGTGGGTTTCTCTTTTTTTTTTCTTCGGAATGTAGCGCTAAAAATTTTTGGACCCAAAATTGACCCCGCCAATAAGTGGGTCCCCCCGAAAAGCAAGTCCTCCCAAACCGCTGCCCCCAGAGGGCCCCCAGTGGGCGGGTGGGCGGGCGGGGGGGGGGGTGAGCCCTAAAAAAAACTTTCAGATGCATAAAACACGGACCCCAAGCCGTCCTTTCGTTCCATGGCCGGGTGAGTTCACAAGCAGTCGTGCCTTCCATCCCTCCCTTCCCTCTCCTCTCGTTTCGAATTCAAGTGCCCCGCCTCACCACCGACCTGCTGTTTTTGGAATGTGTCGGTCTTCTGCGCTCAGAAGCCAGTCCCCCTCTGTCTTTTGCCCGCTCGTGCAGAGCTTGACCAAGCTTTGAAGGACTCCGGTATTTTTTTTGGTTTTTTTACAGACCGACATGAATGGAATGAATGGAAAACCCTCGCTCAGACCGTGACCCTCGGACCGACATGAATGGAAAACCTCGCTGACGTCTCCCACAAATCGCCACCAACCTCCACAACTCCGACCTGATGACTGCGTCGAAAAACTGTCAAATTGTGCGGCCCAGGGAGGGCCATTGCTCCTCATTCTGACGACCATTATTCTTTTCGACCTCCAAAAACCCATCCACTTTG
>CAAHFI011424832.1:0-18447 GCA_900893395.1 Euglena gracilis
GGCCGAAAACGGCCGAAAAATGACGTTTTTTGGGCGTCCGTTACCAACGTGCTATTTTGCGCCTCCCGGACGGTGACGGCCGCGTTTTGCGCACGCCCGCCGCGGGCAAACTTGCGCCTGTCCGCCTGCCCCCTTCGCAACAGTTAGTTAAAGGATCGCCGACCTCTAGCCGGGGCAGAGCGCTCGTTTTAGCCCGGCGCAGCGTATTTCGGCCGAAAACGGCGAAAATGACGTTTTTTTGGGGCGTCCGTTACCAACGTGCTATTTTGCGCCTCCCGGACGGTGCGGTTTTGCGCACGCCCGCGCGGGCAAACTTGCGCCTGTCCGCCCGCCACCCTTCGCAACAGTTATTAAAGGATCGCCGACCTCTAGCCGGGGCAGAGCGCTCGTTTTTGGAGCGCCGGCGCAGCGATTTCGGCCAAAACGGCCGAAAAATGACGTTTTTTGGGGCGTCCGTTACCAACGTGCTATTTTGCGCCTCCCGGACGGTAACTGCTGCGTTTTGCGCACGCCCGCGCGGGCAAAATTGCGCCTGTCCGCCGCCGCCCTTCGCAACAGTTAGTTAAAGGATCGCCGACCTCTAGCCGGGGCAGAGCGCTCGTTTTTGGAGCGCCGGCGCAGCGGATTTCGGCCAAAACGGCCGAAAAATGACGTTTTTTGGGGCGTCCGTTACCAACGTGCTATTTTGCGCCTCCCGGACGGTAACTGCTGCGTTTTGCGCACGCCCGCGCGGGCAAAATTGCGCCTGTCCGCCCGCCGCCCTTCGCAACAGTTAGTTAAAGGATCGCCGACCTCTAGCCGGGGCAGAGCGCTCGTTTTTGGAGCGCCGGCGCAGCGATTTCGGCCAAAAACGGCCGAAAAATGACGTTTTTTGGGGCGTCCGTTACCAACGTGCTATTTTGCGCCTCCCGGACGGTAACTGCTGCGTTTTGCGCACGCCCGCGCGGGCAAAATTGCGCCTGTCCGCCCGCCGCCCTTCGCAACAGTTAGTTAAAGGATCGCCGACCTCTAGCCGGGGCAGAGCGCTCGTTTTTGGAGCGCCGGCGCAGCGATTTCGGCCGAAAACGGCCGAAAAATGACGTTTTTTGGGGCGTCCGTTACCAACGTGCTATTTTGCGCCTCCCGGACGGTAACTGCTGCGTTTTGCGCACGCCCGGCGCGGGCAAAATTGCGCCTGTCCGCCCGCCGCCCTTCGCAACAGTTAGTTAAAGGATCGCCGACCTCTAGCCGGGGCAGAGCGCTCGTTTTTGGAGCGCCGGCGCAGCGGATTTCGGCCAAAACGGCCGAAAATGACGTTTTTTGGGGCGTCCGTTACCAACGTGCTATTTTGCGCCTCCCGGACGGTAACTGCTGCGTTTTGCGCACGCCCGCCGCGGGCAAAATTGCGCCTGTCCGCCCGCCGCCCTTCGCAACAGTTAGTTAAAGGATCGCCGACCTCTAGCCGGGGCAGAGCGCTCGTTTTTGGAGCGCCGGCGCAGCGATTTCGGCCGAAAACGGCCGAAAAATGACGTTTTTGGGGCGTCCGTTACCAACGTGCTATTTTGCGCCTCCCGGACGGTAACTGCTGCGTTTTGCGCACGCCCGCCGCGGGCAAAATTGCGCCTGTCCGCCCGCCGCCCTTCGCAACAGTTAGTTAAAGGATCGCCGACCTCTAGCCGGGGCAGAGCGCTCGTTTTTGGAGCGCCGGCGCAGCGGATTTCGGCCGAAAACGGCCGAAAAATGACGTTTTTTGGGGCGTCCGTTACCAACGTGCTATTTTGCGCCTCCCGGACGGTAACTGCTGCGTTTTGCGCACGCCCGCGCGGGCAAAATTGCGCCTGTCCGCCCGCCGCCCTTCGCAACAGTTAGTTAAAGGATCGCCGACCTCTAGCCGGGGCAGAGCGCTCGTTTTTGGAGCGCCGGCGCAGCGATTTCGGCCAAAAACGGCCGAAAAATGACGTTTTTTGGGGCGTCCGTTACCAACGTGCTATTTTGCGCCTCCCGGACGGTAACTGCTGCGTTTTGCGCACGCCCGCGCGGGCAAAATTGCGCCTGTCCGCCCGCCGCCCTTCGCAACAGTTAGTTAAAGGATCGCCGACCTCTAGCCGGGGCAGAGCGCTCGTTTTTGGAGCGCCGGCGCAGCGGATTTCGGCCAAAACGGCCGAAAAATGACGTTTTTTGGGGCGTCCGTTACCAACGTGCTATTTTGCGCCTCCCGGACGGTAACTGCTGCGTTTTGCGCACGCCCGCGCGGGCAAAATTGCGCCTGTCCGCCCGCCGCCCTTCGCAACAGTTAGTTAAAGGATCGCCGACCTCTAGCCGGGGCAGAGCGCTCGTTTTTGGAGCGCCGGCGCAGCGGATTTCGGCCGAAAACGGCCGAAAAATGACGTTTTTTGGGGCGTCCGTTACCAACGTGCTATTTTGCGCCTCCCGGACGGTAACTGCTGCGTTTTGCGCACGCCCGCGCGGGCAAAATTGCGCCTGTCCGCCCGCCGCCCTTCGCAACAGTTAGTTAAAGGATCGCCGACCTCTAGCCGGGGCAGAGCGCTCGTTTTTGGAGCGCCGGCGCAGCGGATTTCGGCCAAAAACGGCCGAAAATGACGTTTTTTGGGGCGTCCGTTACCAACGTGCTATTTTGCGCCTCCCGGACGGTAACTGCTGCGTTTTGCGCACGCCCGCCGGGCAAAATTGCGCCTGTCCGCCCGCCCCCTTCGCAACAGTTAGTTAAAGGATCGCCGACCTCTAGCCGGGGCAGAGCGCTCGTTTTTGGAGCGCCGGCGCAGCGATTTCGGCCGAAAACGGCCGAAAAATGACGTTTTTGGGGCGTCCGTTACCAACGTGCTATTTTGCGCCTCCCGGACGGTAACTGCTGCGTTTTGCGCACGCCCGCCGCGGGCAAAATTGCGCCTGTCCGCCCGCCGCCCTTCGCAACAGTTAGTTAAAGGATCGCCGACCTCTAGCCGGGGCAGAGCGCTCGTTTTTGGAGCGCCGGCGCAGCGATTTCGGCCGAAAACGGCCGAAAAATGACGTTTTTTGGGGCGTCCGTTACCAACGTGCTATTTTGCGCCTCCCGGACGGTAACTGCTGCGTTTTGCGCACGCCCGCCGCGGGCAAAATTGCGCCTGTCCGCCCGCCGCCCTTCGCAACAGTTAGTTAAAGGATCGCCGACCTCTAGCCGGGGCAGAGCGCTCGTTTTTGGAGCGCCGGCGCAGCGATTTCGGCCGAAAACGGCCGAAAAATGACGTTTTTGGGGCGTCCGTTACCAACGTGCTATTTTGCGCCTCCCGGACGGTAACTGCTGCGTTTTGCGCACGCCCGCCGCGGGCAAAATTGCGCCTGTCCGCCCGCCCCCTTCGCAACAGTTAGTTAAAGGATCGCCGACCTCTAGCCGGGGCAGAGCGCTCGTTTTTGGAGCGCCGGCGCAGCGATTTCGGCCGAAAACGGCCGAAAAATGACGTTTTTTGGGGCGTCCGTTACCAACGTGCTATTTTGCGCCTCCCGGACGGTAACTGCTGCGTTTTGCGCACGCCCGGCGCGGGCAAAATTGCGCCTGTCCGCCCGCCGCCCTTCGCAACAGTTAGTTAAAGGATCGCCGACCTCTAGCCGGGGCAGAGCGCTCGTTTTTGGAGCGCCGGCGCAGCGATTTCGGCCGAAAACGGCCGAAAAATGACGTTTTTTGGGGCGTCCGTTACCAACGTGCTATTTTGCGCCTCCCGGACGGTAACTGCTGCGTTTTGCGCACGCCCGCCGGGCAAAATTGCGCCTGTCCGCCCGCCGCCCTTCGCAACAGTTAGTTAAAGGATCGCCGACCTCTAGCCGGGGCAGAGCGCTCGTTTTTGGAGCGCCGGCGCAGCGGATTTCGGCCGAAAACGGCCGAAAATGACGTTTTTTGGGGCGTCCGTTACCAACGTGCTATTTTGCGCCTCCCGGACGGTAACTGCTGCGTTTTGCGCACGCCCGCCGGGCAAAATTGCGCCTGTCCGCCCGCCGCCCTTCGCAACAGTTAGTTAAAGGATCGCCGACCTCTAGCCGGGGCAGAGCGCTCGTTTTTGGAGCGCCGGCGCGCGATTTCGGCCGAAAACGCCGAAAAATGACGTTCGGCCGTCCGTTACCAAAGACGTGCTATTTTGCGCCTCCCGGACGGTAACTGCTGCGTTTTGCGCACGCCCGCGCGGGCAAAATTGCGCCTGTCCGCCCGCCGCCCTTCGCAACAGTTAGTTAAAGGATCGCCGACCTCTAGCCGGGGCAGAGCGCTCGTTTTTGGAGCGCCGGCGCAGCGATTTCGGCCAAAAACGGCCGAAAAATGACGTTTTTGGGGCGTCCGTTACCAACGTGCTATTTTGCGCCTCCCGGACGGTAACTGCTGCGTTTTGCGCACGCCCGCGCGGGCAAAATTGCGCCTGTCCGCCCGCCGCCCTTCGCAACAGTTAGTTAAAGGATCGCCGACCTCTAGCCGGGGCAGAGCGCTCGTTTTTGGAGCGCCGGCGCAGCGGATTTCGGCCGAAAACGGCCGAAAAATGACGTTTTTGGGGCGTCCGTTACCAACGTGCTATTTTGCGCCTCCCGGACGGTAACTGCTGCGTTTTGCGCACGCCCGCCGCGGGCAAAATTGCGCCTGTCCGCCCGCCGCCCTTCGCAACAGTTAGTTAAAGGATCGCCGACCTCTAGCCGGGGCAGAGCGCTCGTTTTTGGAGCGCCGGCGCAGCGATTTCGGCCGAAAACGGCCGAAAAATGACGTTTTTGGGGCGTCCGTTACCAACGTGCTATTTTGCGCCTCCCGGACGGTAACTGCTGCGTTTTGCGCACGCCCGCGCGGGCAAAATTGCGCCTGTCCGCCCGCCGCCCTTCGCAACAGTTAGTTAAAGGATCGCCGACCTCTAGCCGGGGCAGAGCGCTCGTTTTTGGAGCGCCGGCGCAGCGGATTTCGGCCGAAAAACGGCCGAAAAATGACGTTTTTGGGGCGTCCGTTACCAACGTGCTATTTTGCGCCTCCCGGACGGTAACTGCTGCGTTTTGCGCACGCCCGCCGCGGGCAAAATTGCGCCTGTCCGCCCGCCGCCCTTCGCAACAGTTAGTTAAAGGATCGCCGACCTCTAGCCGGGGCAGAGCGCTCGTTTTTGGAGCGCCGGCGCAGCGGATTTCGGCCGAAAAACGGCCGAAAAATGACGTTTTTGGGGCGTCCGTTACCAACGTGCTATTTTGCGCCTCCCGGACGGTAACTGCTGCGTTTTGCGCACGCCCGCCGCGGGCAAAATTGCGCCTGTCCGCCCGCCGCCCTTCGCAACAGTTAGTTAAAGGATCGCCGACCTCTAGCCGGGGCAGAGCGCTCGTTTTTGGAGCGCCGGCGCAGCGATTTCGGCCAAAAACGGCCGAAAAATGACGTTTTTGGGGCGTCCGTTACCAACGTGCTATTTTGCGCCTCCCGGACGGTAACTGCTGCGTTTTGCGCACGCCCGCGCGGGCAAAATTGCGCCTGTCCGCCCGCCGCCCTTCGCAACAGTTAGTTAAAGGATCGCCGACCTCTAGCCGGGGCAGAGCGCTCGTTTTTGGAGCGCCGGCGCAGCGGATTTCGGCCGAAAACGGCCGAAAAATGACGTTTTTGGGGCGTCCGTTACCAACGTGCTATTTTGCGCCTCCCGGACGGTAACTGCTGCGTTTTGCGCACGCCCGCCGCGGGCAAAATTGCGCCTGTCCGCCCGCCGCCCTTCGCAACAGTTAGTTAAAGGATCGCCGACCTCTAGCCGGGGCAGAGCGCTCGTTTTTGGAGCGCCGGCGCAGCGGATTTCGGCCAAAACGGCCGAAAAATGACGTTTTTTGGGGCGTCCGTTACCAACGTGCTATTTTGCGCCTCCCGGACGGTAACTGCTGCGTTTTGCGCACGCCCGGCGCGGGCAAAATTGCGCCTGTCCGCCCGCCGCCCTTCGCAACAGTTAGTTAAAGGATCGCCGACCTCTAGCCGGGGCAGAGCGCTCGTTTTTGGAGCGCCGGCGCAGCGGATTTCGGCCAAAAACGGCCGAAAAATGACGTTTTTGGGGCGTCCGTTACCAACGTGCTATTTTGCGCCTCCCGGACGGTAACTGCTGCGTTTTGCGCACGCCCGCGCGGGCAAAATTGCGCCTGTCCGCCCGCCGCCCTTCGCAACAGTTAGTTAAAGGATCGCCGACCTCTAGCCGGGGCAGAGCGCTCGTTTTTGGAGCGCCGGCGCAGCGGATTTCGGCCAAAACGGCCGAAAAATGACGTTTTTTGGGGCGTCCGTTACCAACGTGCTATTTTGCGCCTCCCGGACGGTAACTGCTGCGTTTTGCGCACGCCCGCGCGGGCAAAATTGCGCCTGTCCGCCCGCCGCCCTTCGCAACAGTTAGTTAAAGGATCGCCGACCTCTAGCCGGGGCAGAGCGCTCGTTTTTGGAGCGCCGGCGCAGATTTCGGCCGAAAACGGCCGAAAAATGACGTTTTTGGGGCGTCCGTTACCAACGTGCTATTTTGCGCCTCCCGGACGGTAACTGCTGCGTTTTGCGCACGCCCGCGCGGGCAAAATTGCGCCTGTCCGCCGCCGCCCTTCGCAACAGTTAGTTAAAGGATCGCCGACCTCTAGCCGGGGCAGAGCGCTCGTTTTTGGAGCGCCGGCGCAGCGGATTTCGGCCGAAAACGGCCGAAAAATGACGTTTTTTGGGGCGTCCGTTACCAACGTGCTATTTTGCGCCTCCCGGACGGTAACTGCTGCGTTTTGCGCACGCCCGCCGCGGGCAAAATTGCGCCTGTCCGCCCGGCGCCCTTCGCAACAGTTAGTAAAGGATCGCCGACCTCTAGCCGGGGCAGAGCGCTCGTTTTTGGAGCGCCGGCGCAGCGATTTCGGCCGAAAACGGCCGAAAAATGACGTTTTTTGGGGCGTCCGTTACCAACGTGCTATTTTGCGCCTCCCGGACGGTAACTGCTGCGTTTTGCGCACGCCCGCGCGGGCAAAATTGCGCCTGTCCGCCCGCCGCCCTTCGCAACAGTTAGTTAAAGGATCGCCGACCTCTAGCCGGGGCAGAGCGCTCGTTTTTGGAGCGCCGGCGCAGCGATTTCGGCCGAAAACGGCCGAAAAATGACGTTTTTTGGGGCGTCCGTTACCAAAGTGCTATTTTGCGCCTCCCGGACGGTAACTGCTGCGTTTTGCGCACGCCCGCCGCGGGCAAAATTGCGCCTGTCCGCCGGCGCCCTTCGCAACAGTCAGTAAAGGATCGCCGACCTCTAGCCGGGGCAGAGCGCTCGTTTTTGGAGCGCCGGCGCGCCGATTTCGGCCGAAAACGGCCGAAAAATGACGTTCGTTGGGGCGTCCGTTACCAAAGTGCTATTTTGCGCCTCCCGGGCGGTAACTGCTGCGTTTTCGCACGCCCGCCGCGGGCAAAATTGCGCCTGTCCGCCCGGCGCCCTTCGCAACAGTCAGGTAAAGGATCGCCGACCTCTAGCCGGGGCGGAGCGCTCGTTTTTGGAGCGCCGGCGCGTCCGATTTCGGCCGAAAATCACCGAAAAATGACGTTCGTTGGGGCGTCCGTTACCAAAGTGCTATTTTGCGCCTCCCGGGCGGTAACTGCTGCGTTTTCCGCACGCCCGCCGCGGGCAAAATTGCGCCTGTCCGCCCGGCGCCCTTCGCAACAGTCAGGTAAAGGATCGCCGACCTCTAGCCGGGGCGGAGCGCTCGTTTTTGGAGCGCCGGCGCGTCCGATTTCGGCCGAAAATCACCGAAAAATGACGTTCGTTGGGGCGTCCGTTACCAAAGTGCTATTTTGCGCCTCCCGGGCGGTAACTGCTGCGTTTTCCGCACGCCCGCGCGGGCAAAATTGCGCCTGTCCGCCCGGCGCCCTTCGCAACAGTCAGGTAAAGGATCGCCGACCTCTAGCCGGGGCGGAGCGCTCGTTTTTGGAGCGCCGGCGCGTCCGATTTCGGCCGAAAATCACCGAAAAATGACGTTCGTTGGGGCGTCCGTTACCAAAGTGCTATTTTGCGCCTCCCGGGCGGTAACTGCTGCGTTTTCCGCACGCCCGCCGCGGGCAAAATTGCGCCTGTCCGCCCGCCCTTCGCAACAGTCAGGTAAAGGATCGCCGACCTCTAGCCGGGGCGGAGCGCTCGTTTTTGGAGCGCCGGCGCGTCCGATTTCGGCCGAAAATCACCGAAAAATGACGTTCGTTGGGGCGTCCGTTACCAAAGTGCTATTTTGCGCCTCCCGGGCGGTAACTGCTGCGTTTTCCGCACGCCCGCCGCGGGCAAAATTGCGCCTGTCCGCCGGCGCCCTTCGCAACAGTCAGGTAAAGGATCGCCGACCTCTAGCCGGGGCGGAGCGCTCGTTTTTGGAGCGCCGGCGCGTCCGATTTCGGCCGAAAATCACCGAAAAATGACGTTCGTTGGGGCGTCCGTTACCAAAGTGCTATTTTGCGCCTCCCGGGCGGTAACTGCTGCGTTTTCCGCACGCCCGCCGCGGGCAAAATTGCGCCTGTCCGCCCGGCGCCCTTCGCAACAGTCAGGTAAAGGATCGCCGACCTCTAGCCGGGGCGGAGCGCTCGTTTTTGGAGCGCCGGCGCGTCCGATTTCGGCCGAAAATCACCGAAAAATGACGTTCGTTGGGGCGTCCGTTACCAAAGTGCTATTTTGCGCCTCCCGGGCGGTAACTGCTGCGTTTTCCGCACGCCCGCCGCGGGCAAAATTGCGCCTGTCCGCCCGGCGCCCTTCGCAACAGTCAGGTAAAGGATCGCCGACCTCTAGCCGGGGCGGAGCGCTCGTTTTTGGAGCGCCGGCGCGTCCGATTTCGGCCGAAAATCACCGAAAAATGACGTTCGTTGGGGCGTCCGTTACCAAAGTGCTATTTTGCGCCTCCCGGGCGGTAACTGCTGCGTTTTCCGCACGCCCGCCGCGGGCAAAATTGCGCCTGTCCGCCGGCGCCCTTCGCAACAGTCAGGTAAAGGATCGCCGACCTCTAGCCGGGGCGGAGCGCTCGTTTTTGGAGCGCCGGCGCGTCCGATTTCGGCCGAAAATCACCGAAAAATGACGTTCGTTGGGGCGTCCGTTACCAAAGTGCTATTTTGCGCCTCCCGGGCGGTAACTGCTGCGTTTTCCGCACGCCCGCCGCGGGCAAAATTGCGCCTGTCCGCCCGGCGCCCTTCGCAACAGTCAGGTAAAGGATCGCCGACCTCTAGCCGGGGCGGAGCGCTCGTTTTTGGAGCGCCGGCGCGTCCGATTTCGGCCGAAAATCACCGAAAAATGACGTTCGTTGGGGCGTCCGTTACCAAAGTGCTATTTTGCGCCTCCCGGGCGGTAACTGCTGCGTTTTCCGCACGCCCGCCGCGGGCAAAATTGCGCCTGTCCGCCGGCGCCCTTCGCAACAGTCAGGTAAAGGATCGCCGACCTCTAGCCGGGGCGGAGCGCTCGTTTTTGGAGCGCCGGCGCGTCCGATTTCGGCCGAAAATCACCGAAAAATGACGTTCGTTGGGGCGTCCGTTACCAAAGTGCTATTTTGCGCCTCCCGGGCGGTAACTGCTGCGTTTTCCGCACGCCCGCCGCGGGCAAAATTGCGCCTGTCCGCCCGGCGCCCTTCGCAACAGTCAGGTAAAGGATCGCCGACCTCTAGCCGGGGCGGAGCGCTCGTTTTTGGAGCGCCGGCGCGTCCGATTTCGGCCGAAAATCACCGAAAAATGACGTTCGTTGGGGCGTCCGTTACCAAAGTGCTATTTTGCGCCTCCCGGGCGGTAACTGCTGCGTTTTCCGCACGCCCGCCGCGGGCAAAATTGCGCCTGTCCGCCCGGCGCCCTTCGCAACAGTCAGGTAAAGGATCGCCGACCTCTAGCCGGGGCGGAGCGCTCGTTTTTGGAGCGCCGGCGCGTCCGATTTCGGCCGAAAATCACCGAAAAATGACGTTCGTTGGGGCGTCCGTTACCAAAGTGCTATTTTGCGCCTCCCGGGCGGTAACTGCTGCGTTTTCCGCACGCCCGCCGCGGGCAAAATTGCGCCTGTCCGCCCGGCGCCCTTCGCAACAGTCAGGTAAAGGATCGCCGACCTCTAGCCGGGGCGGAGCGCTCGTTTTTGGAGCGCCGGCGCGTCCGATTTCGGCCGAAAATCACCGAAAAATGACGTTCGTTGGGGCGTCCGTTACCAAAGTGCTATTTTGCGCCTCCCGGGCGGTAACTGCTGCGTTTTCCGCACGCCCGCCGCGGGCAAAATTGCGCCTGTCCGCCCGGCGCCCTTCGCAACAGTCAGGTAAAGGATCGCCGACCTCTAGCCGGGGCGGAGCGCTCGTTTTTGGAGCGCCGGCGCGTCCGATTTCGGCCGAAAATCACCGAAAAATGACGTTCGTTGGGGCGTCCGTTACCAAAGTGCTATTTTGCGCCTCCCGGGCGGTAACTGCTGCGTTTTCCGCACGCCCGCCGCGGGCAAAATTGCGCCTGTCCGCCGGCGCCCTTCGCAACAGTCAGGTAAAGGATCGCCGACCTCTAGCCGGGGCGGAGCGCTCGTTTTTGGAGCGCCGGCGCGTCCGATTTCGGCCGAAAATCACCGAAAAATGACGTTCGTTGGGGCGTCCGTTACCAAAGTGCTATTTTGCGCCTCCCGGGCGGTAACTGCTGCGTTTTCCGCACGCCCGCCGCGGGCAAAATTGCGCCTGTCCGCCCGGCGCCCTTCGCAACAGTCAGGTAAAGGATCGCCGACCTCTAGCCGGGGCGGAGCGCTCGTTTTTGGAGCGCCGGCGCGTCCGATTTCGGCCGAAAATCACCGAAAAATGACGTTCGTTGGGGCGTCCGTTACCAAAGTGCTATTTTGCGCCTCCCGGGCGGTAACTGCTGCGTTTTCCGCACGCCCGCCGCGGGCAAAATTGCGCCTGTCCGCCGGCGCCCTTCGCAACAGTCAGGTAAAGGATCGCCGACCTCTAGCCGGGGCGGAGCGCTCGTTTTTGGAGCGCCGGCGCGTCCGATTTCGGCCGAAAATCACCGAAAAATGACGTTCGTTGGGGCGTCCGTTACCAAAGTGCTATTTTGCGCCTCCCGGGCGGTAACTGCTGCGTTTTCCGCACGCCCGCCGCGGGCAAAATTGCGCCTGTCCGCCGGCGCCCTTCGCAACAGTCAGGTAAAGGATCGCCGACCTCTAGCCGGGGCGGAGCGCTCGTTTTTGGAGCGCCGGCGCGTCCGATTTCGGCCGAAAATCACCGAAAAATGACGTTCGTTGGGGCGTCCGTTACCAAAGTGCTATTTTGCGCCTCCCGGGCGGTAACTGCGTTTTCCGCACGCCCGCCGCGGGCAAAATTGCGCCTGTCCGCCCGGCGCCCTTCGCAACAGTCAGGTAAAGGATCGCCGACCTCTAGCCGGGGCGGAGCGCTCGTTTTTGGAGCGCCGGCGCGTCCGATTTCGGCCGAAAATCACCGAAAAATGACGTTCGTTGGGGCGTCCGTTACCAAAGTGCTATTTTGCGCCTCCCGGGCGGTAACTGCTGCGTTTTCCGCACGCCCGCCGCGGGCAAAATTGCGCCTGTCCGCCCGGCGCCTTCGCAACAGTCAGGTAAAGGATCGCCGACCTCTAGCCGGGGCGGAGCGCTCGTTTTTGGAGCGCCGGCGCGTCCGATTTCGGCCGAAAATCACCGAAAAATGACGTTCGTTGGGGCGTCCGTTACCAAAGTGCTATTTTGCGCCTCCCGGGCGGTAACTGCTGCGTTTTCCGCACGCCCGCCGCGGGCAAAATTGCGCCTGTCCGCCCGGCGCCCTTCGCAACAGTCAGGTAAAGGATCGCCGACCTCTAGCCGGGGCGGAGCGCTCGTTTTTGGAGCGCCGGCGCGTCCGATTTCGGCCGAAAATCACCGAAAAATGACGTTCGTTGGGGCGTCCGTTACCAAAGTGCTATTTTGCGCCTCCCGGGCGGTAACTGCTGCGTTTTCCGCACGCCCGCCGCGGGCAAAATTGCGCCTGTCCGCCCGGCGCCCTTCGCAACAGTCAGGTAAAGGATCGCCGACCTCTAGCCGGGGCGGAGCGCTCGTTTTTGGAGCGCCGGCGCGTCCGATTTCGGCCGAAAATCACCGAAAAATGACGTTCGTTGGGGCGTCCGTTACCAAAGTGCTATTTTGCGCCTCCCGGGCGGTAACTGCTGCGTTTTCCGCACGCCCGCCGCGGGCAAAATTGCGCCTGTCCGCCCGGCGCCCTTCGCAACAGTCAGGTAAAGGATCGCCGACCTCTAGCCGGGGCGGAGCGCTCGTTTTTGGAGCGCCGGCGCGTCCGATTTCGGCCGAAAATCACCGAAAAATGACGTTCGTTGGGGCGTCCGTTACCAAAGTGCTATTTTGCGCCTCCCGGGCGGTAACTGCTGCGTTTTCCGCACGCCCGCCGCGGGCAAAATTGCGCCTGTCCGCCCGGCGCCCTTCGCAACAGTCAGGTAAAGGATCGCCGACCTCTAGGGGCGGAGCGCTCGTTTTTGGAGCGCCGGCGCGTCCGATTTCGGCCGAAAATCACCGAAAAATGACGTTCGTTGGGGCGTCCGTTACCAAAGTGCTATTTTGCGCCTCCCGGGCGGTAACTGCTGCGTTTTCCGCACGCCCGCCGCGGGCAAAATTGCGCCTGTCCGCCGGCGCCCTTCGCAACAGTCAGGTAAAGGATCGCCGACCTCTAGCCGGGGCGGAGCGCTCGTTTTTGGAGCGCCGGCGCGTCCGATTTCGGCCGAAAATCACCGAAAAATGACGTTCGTTGGGGCGTCCGTTACCAAAGTGCTATTTTGCGCCTCCCGGGCGGTAACTGCTGCGTTTTCCGCACGCCCGCCGCGGGCAAAATTGCGCCTGTCCGCCCGGCGCCCTTCGCAACAGTCAGGTAAAGGATCGCCGACCTCTAGCCGGGGCGGAGCGCTCGTTTTTGGAGCGCCGGCGCGTCCGATTTCGGCCGAAAATCACCGAAAAATGACGTTCGTTGGGGCGTCCGTTACCAAAGTGCTATTTTGCGCCTCCCGGGCGGTAACTGCTGCGTTTTCCGCACGCCCGCCGCGGGCAAAATTGCGCCTGTCCGCCGGCGCCCTTCGCAACAGTCAGGTAAAGGATCGCCGACCTCTAGCCGGGGCGGAGCGCTCGTTTTTGGAGCGCCGGCGCGTCCGATTTCGGCCGAAAATCACCGAAAAATGACGTTCGTTGGGGCGTCCGTTACCAAAGTGCTATTTTGCGCCTCCCGGGCGGTAACTGCTGCGTTTTCCGCACGCCCGCCGCGGGCAAAATTGCGCCTGTCGCCCGGCGCCCTTCGCAACAGTCAGGTAAAGGATCGCCGACCTCTAGCCGGGGCGGAGCGCTCGTTTTTGGAGCGCCGGCGCGTCCGATTTCGGCCGAAAATCACCGAAAAATGACGTTCGTTGGGGCGTCCGTTACCAAAGTGCTATTTTGCGCCTCCCGGGCGGTAACTGCTGCGTTTTCCGCACGCCCGCCGCGGGCAAAATTGCGCCTGTCCGCCCGGCGCCCTTCGCAACAGTCAGGTAAAGGATCGCCGACCTCTAGCCGGGGCGGAGCGCTCGTTTTTGGAGCGCCGGCGCGTCCGATTTCGGCCGAAAATCACCGAAAAATGACGTTCGTTGGGGCGTCCGTTACCAAAGTGCTATTTTGCGCCTCCCGGGCGGTAACTGCTGCGTTTTCCGCACGCCCGCCGCGGGCAAAATTGCGCCTGTCCGCCCGGCGCCCTTCGCAACAGTCAGGTAAAGGATCGCCGACCTCTAGCCGGGGCGGAGCGCTCGTTTTTGGAGCGCCGGCGCGTCCGATTTCGGCCGAAAATCACCGAAAAATGACGTTCGTTGGGGCGTCCGTTACCAAAGTGCTATTTTGCGCCTCCCGGGCGGTAACTGCTGCGTTTTCCGCACGCCCGCCGCGGGCAAAATTGCGCCTGTCCGCCGGCGCCCTTCGCAACAGTCAGGTAAAGGATCGCCGACCTCTAGCCGGGGCGGAGCGCTCGTTTTTGGAGCGCCGGCGCGTCCGATTTCGGCCGAAAATCACCGAAAAATGACGTTCGTTGGGGCGTCCGTTACCAAAGTGCTATTTTGCGCCTCCCGGGCGGTAACTGCTGCGTTTTCCGCACGCCCGCCGCGGGCAAAATTGCGCCTGTCCGCCCGGCGCCCTTCGCAACAGTCAGGTAAAGGATCGCCGACCTCTAGCCGGGGCGGAGCGCTCGTTTTTGGAGCGCCGGCGCGTCCGATTTCGGCCGAAAATCACCGAAAAATGACGTTCGTTGGGGCGTCCGTTACCAAAGTGCTATTTTGCGCCTCCCGGGCGGTAACTGCTGCGTTTTCCGCACGCCCGCCGCGGGCAAAATTGCGCCTGTCCGCCGGCGCCCTTCGCAACAGTCAGGTAAAGGATCGCCGACCTCTAGCCGGGGCGGAGCGCTCGTTTTTGGAGCGCCGGCGCGTCCGATTTCGGCCGAAAATCACCGAAAAATGACGTTCGTTGGGGCGTCCGTTACCAAAGTGCTATTTTGCGCCTCCCGGGCGGTAACTGCTGCGTTTTCCGCACGCCCGCCGCGGGCAAAATTGCGCCTGTCCGCCCGGCGCCCTTCGCAACAGTCAGGTAAAGGATCGCCGACCTCTAGCCGGGGCGGAGCGCTCGTTTTTGGAGCGCCGGCGCGTCCGATTTCGGCCGAAAATCACCGAAAAATGACGTTCGTTGGGGCGTCCGTTACCAAAGTGCTATTTTGCGCCTCCCGGGCGGTAACTGCTGCGTTTTCCGCACGCCCGCCGCGGGCAAAATTGCGCCTGTCCGCCCGGCGCCCTTCGCAACAGTCAGGTAAAGGATCGCCGACCTCTAGCCGGGGCGGAGCGCTCGTTTTTGGAGCGCCGGCGCGTCCGATTTCGGCCGAAAATCACCGAAAAATGACGTTCGTTGGGGCGTCCGTTACCAAAGTGCTATTTTGCGCCTCCCGGGCGGTAACTGCTGCGTTTTCCGCACGCCCGCCGCGGGCAAAATTGCGCCTGTCCGCCGGCGCCCTTCGCAACAGTCAGGTAAAGGATCGCCGACCTCTAGCCGGGGCGGAGCGCTCGTTTTTGGAGCGCCGGCGCGTCCGATTTCGGCCGAAAATCACCGAAAAATGACGTTCGTTGGGGCGTCCGTTACCAAAGTGCTATTTTGCGCCTCCCGGGCGGTAACTGCTGCGTTTTCCGCACGCCCGCCGCGGGCAAAATTGCGCCTGTCCGCCCGGCGCCCTTCGCAACAGTCAGGTAAAGGATCGCCGACCTCTAGCCGGGGCGGAGCGCTCGTTTTTGGAGCGCCGGCGCGTCCGATTTCGGCCGAAAATCACCGAAAAATGACGTTCGTTGGGGCGTCCGTTACCAAAGTGCTATTTTGCGCCTCCCGGGCGGTAACTGCTGCGTTTTCCGCACGCCCGCCGCGGGCAAAATTGCGCCTGTCCGCCCGGCGCCCTTCGCAACAGTCAGGTAAAGGATCGCCGACCTCTAGCCGGGGCGGAGCGCTCGTTTTTGGAGCGCCGGCGCGTCCGATTTCGGCCGAAAATCACCGAAAAATGACGTTCGTTGGGGCGTCCGTTACCAAAGTGCTATTTTGCGCCTCCCGGGCGGTAACTGCTGCGTTTTCCGCACGCCCGCCGCGGGCAAAATTGCGCCTGTCCGCCGGCGCCCTTCGCAACAGTCAGGTAAAGGATCGCCGACCTCTAGCCGGGGCGGAGCGCTCGTTTTTGGAGCGCCGGCGCGTCCGATTTCGGCCGAAAATCACCGAAAAATGACGTTCGTTGGGGCGTCCGTTACCAAAGTGCTATTTTGCGCCTCCCGGGCGGTAACTGCTGCGTTTTCCGCACGCCCGCCGCGGGCAAAATTGCGCCTGTCCGCCCGGCGCCCTTCGCAACAGTCAGGTAAAGGATCGCCGACCTCTAGCCGGGGCGGAGCGCTCGTTTTTGGAGCGCCGGCGCGTCCGATTTCGGCCGAAAATCACCGAAAAATGACGTTCGTTGGGGCGTCCGTTACCAAAGTGCTATTTTGCGCCTCCCGGGCGGTAACTGCTGCGTTTTCCGCACGCCCGCCGCGGGCAAAATTGCGCCTGTCCGCCCGGCGCCTTCGCAACAGTCAGGTAAAGGATCGCCGACCTCTAGCCGGGGCGGAGCGCTCGTTTTTGGAGCGCCGGCGCGTCCGATTTCGGCCGAAAATCACCGAAAAATGCGTTCGTTGGGGCGTCCGTTACCAAAGTGCTATTTTGCGCCTCCCGGGCGGTAACTGCTGCGTTTTCCGCACGCCCGCCGCGGGCAAAATTGCGCCTGTCGCCCGGCGCCCTTCGCAACAGTCAGGTAAAGGATCGCCGACCTCTAGCCGGGGCGGAGCGCTCGTTTTTGGAGCGCCGGCGCGTCCGATTTCGGCCGAAAATCACCGAAAAATGGCGTTCGTTGGGGCGTCGTTACCAAAGTGCTATTTTGCGCCTCCCGGGCGGTAAAGCTGCGTTTTCCGCACGCCCGCCGCGGGCAAAATTGCGCCTGTCCGCCGGCGCCCTTCGCAACAGTCAGGTAAAGGATCGCCGACCTCTAGCGGCGGAGCGCTCGTCGTTTTTGGAGCGCCGGCGCGTCCGATTTCGGCCGAAAATCACCGAAAAATGACGTTCGTTGGGGCGTCCGTTACCAAAGTGCTATTTTGCGCCTCCCGGGCGGTAACGGCTGCGTTTTCCGCACGCCCGCCGCGGGCAAAATTGCGCCTGTCCGCCCGGCGCCCTTCGCAACAGTCAGGTAAAGGATCGCCGACCTCTAGCCGGGCGGAGCGCTCGTTTTTGGAGCGCCGGCGCGTGATTTCGGCCGAAAATCACCGAAAAATGACGTTCGTTGGGGCGTCCGTTACCAAAGTGCTATTTTGCGCCTCCCGGGCGGTAACTGCTGCGTTTTCCGCACGCCCGCCGCGGGCAAAATTGCGCCTGTCCGCCCGGCGCCTTCGCAACAGTCAGGTAAAGGATCGCCGACCTCTAGCCGGGGCGGAGCGCTCGTTTTTGGAGCGCCGGCGCGTCCGATTTCGGCCGAAAATCACCGAAAAATGACGTTCGTTGGGGCGTCCGTTACCAAAGTGCTATTTTGCGCCTCCCGGGCGGTAACTGCTGCGTTTTCCGCACGCCCGCCGCGGGCAAAATTGCGCCTGTCCGCCGGCGCCCTTCGCAACAGTCAGGTAAAGGATCGCCGACCTCTAGCCGGGGCGGAGCGCTCGTTTTTGGAGCGCCGGCGCGTCCGATTTCGGCCGAAAATCACCGAAAAATGACGTTCGTTGGGCGTCCGTTACCAAAGTGCTATTTTGCGCCTCCCGGGCGGTAACTGCTGCGTTTTCCGCACGCCCGCCGCGGGCAAAATTGCGCCTGTCCGCCGGCGCCCTTCGCAACAGTCAGGTAAAGGATCGCCGACCTCTAGCCGGGGCGGAGCGCTCGTTTTTGGAGCGCCGGCGCGTCCGATTTCGGCCGAAAATCACCGAAAAATGACGTTCGTTGGGGCGTCCGTTACCAAAGTGCTATTTTGCGCCTCCCGGGCGGTAACTGCTGCGTTTTCCGCACGCCCGCCGCGGGCAAAATTGCGCCTGTCCGCCGGCGCCCTTCGCAACAGTCAGGTAAAGGATCGCCGACCTCTAGCCGGGGCGGAGCGCTCGTTTTGGAGCGCCGGCGCGTCCGATTTCGGCCGAAAATCACCGAAAAATGGACGTTCGTTGGGGCGTCCGTTACCAAAGTGCTATTTTGCGCCTCCCGGGCGGTAACTGCTGCGTTTTCCGCACGCCCGCCGCGGGCAAAATTGCGCCTGTCCGCCCGGCGCCCTTCGCAACAGTCAGGTAAAGGATCGCCGACCTCTAGCCGGGGCGGAGCGCTTCGTTTTTGGAGCGCCGGCGCGTCCGATTTCGGCCGAAAATCACCGAAAAATGACGTTCGTTGGGGCGTCCGTTACCAAAGTGCTATTTTGTCCCGGGCGGTAACTGCTGCGTTTTCCGCACGCCCGCCGCGGGCAAAATTGTGCCCTTCGCAACAGTCAGGTAAAGGATCGCCGACCTCTAGCCGGGCGGAGCGCTCGTTTTTGGAGCGCCGGCGCGTCCGATTTCGGCCGAAAATCACCGAAAAATGACGTTCGTTGGGCGTCCGTTACCAAAGTGCTATTTTGCGCCTCCCGGGCGGTAACTGCTGCGTTTTCCGCACGCCCGCCGCGGGCAAAATTGCGCCTGTCGCCCGGCGCCCTTCGCAACAGTCAGGTAAAGGATCGCCGACCTCAGCCGGGCGGAGCGCTCGTTTTTGGAGCGCCGGCGCGTCCGATTTCGGCCGAAAATCACCGAAAAATGACGTTCGTTGGGGCGTCCGTTACCAAAGTGCTATTTTGCGCCTCCCGGGCGGTAACGGCTGCGTTTTCCGCACGCCCGCCGCGCAAAATTGCGCCTGTCCGCCGGCGCCCTTCGCACAGTCAGGTTAAAGGATCGCCGACCTCTAGCCGGGGCGGAGCGCTCGTTTTTTGGAGCGCCGGCGCGTCCGATTTCGGCCGAAAATCACCGAAAAA
>CAAHFI011425598.1:0-10485 GCA_900893395.1 Euglena gracilis
GGGGGGGCAAAAAAATCGATATTTTCAAAGAATATCGGAAATGAGGCAAAATCAAAGGAAATGTCCGGCAACTAAATTGAAGCCCTTGGAACGGCCTATCTAATGTCATTTTTGATTTCTTGGCAAGCCCGAGTTATGGCCATTTTAAGGTGGTCGGAGGCGAAGAAATTTTGTAGTTATGTTTTGCTTTGATTTTGGTTTTCTGGGTTATTTTGGGGTCAAAAAATCAAAAAAATTCAAAATATGGGGGGAATCAAGGAAGTCATTTGGGACCTAAAGGTAAGCCCCTGTGAATCTTTATCACCCCACATTGGTCGCAAGGGTCAGCGGCGTGCTTGGCCCCAAATAAACCCAGCGCCCCCCCCCCCCTCCAGGGGTGGGGGACACCCCAGGGGTCTTGAAAAGCCTGACCCCACCTCGCCCCCTCCCCTTCACCGCCATCAGCAGCTGCCGAGCCGTCCGCAGGGCTGTACGGGAATCTCCAAAACCCTATGGGTGGTGGGTGGGGGGACACTCCCATCCTGGTGGGGGTTTGGTTTTCCCGCCCAATTATAAACCCCCTGATGTGGAGCCAGACGATGGTGCCATTCAGAAAGAAGTGGAAAATTTTTGACTTTTTTTTCACAGGAATGCACCATTTTGGATAATAATTGCACATTTTTGGGGGAAACACGTAGTAGACAACGAAAATTTGGCATAAAATTTAATATTTGACCACAATTGAAGACCGCCGAAGGTCATAGAGGACACCCGAAAAAGTTTGATTTTCTTTCCCAAACAACAAAGCCCCCCCCCCCAAAATGTGAAGCCCCCCCTGAGGGTCTTGAAATCCTGTCCAAGAATGCAGCCCGGAGGGTGGGGGCTTCATATTTGGGGGGGGTTACACCCCTTAGTCGCTAGTAGTCAAAGAATTGAAAATTTTAAAGCACCTCAAAATGAATGGGGAATCAAAGGAAATCATTTGGACCCAAATGTGATTTATTTTCCCGCAACTGAACGCCAGGCTGCCATGCCCCCCGCTGGGACGGGCAGGGCCGCTGGCTGCCAGGACGGGCATGTCGGTCCGGGCCACCGCAAACACAAGCCTCAAACATCTGCTTCCTTGTGCCACCATCAGGCAGGTCAAGAGCTCAGCATTACACAAAACCTGCTTGTTTGCCATCATTTTTCACGCGGCTCGGTGTTTTTCGTCACTCTATGCAGGCGATTTTGAGGATTGGTCCGTGAATGAGTTGCGCAACGACACAGACGACGATATCAACAAACCCTTTCAATTCCGTCCCGGGGTGTCGAATGCCATCGTTTGATGAACCAAATCTGATCCATCTGACCTGGCATTCCGATCTACGCACATGTTTTTCTTGACTACTTTTAACCAACCACACCCCGAGCCCTGTGCGAGAGCAACAGTTGGGCGATCTGACGTTTTCTTTTTGCCAGTCTTTTGTGGATTGTGGACCATGTTTCATTTTGCACCAGGTTCCCAAGAAATATTCATTGTCTTGTGGGTTTCATTGAGCAGTGCCCAATTTGGTGCAATTCCGTGGGCCCATTCTCGAGACTTCTGGAAACCTGTGTTTTTGATTTTTGAACCCAAGGGTTGGGAAATGTGGCCGCCCAAAAAAGCAAAACCAAAGAACACAGGCCTGGCAGAAAGGACAAAAACATGACAGAATTGCCAAATGGCCCAAAAAAGTCCATGATGCAAAGAAAAAAGGGTTTGACAGCCCGGAGCGCCATGCAGACCCCCTTTCTGCAAAATGGGACTGTCGTGTTTTTTTTGCTTTTTTGTTTCTGGACTGGCGTGAAGCAGCAGGAAGGTGAGCATGGGAAAGGGAGGTAAACGTGAACCGTGCCCCCCCCCCACGCCTTCGATAACAAAATCCTTTTTTGTTGGAAAGATGAGTGGGTCATTTAAGGCGTCGCTTACCATCAGATGCGAAATCCCAAACGGGCTGTTTTTTTCAGGTGGCACAAACCCCACCCAGGGGGGGGGGTGCCTGCCTCCCACTACTGATCCGACCCCCGGCTGTCAGGGCACCAGGGGGAGGGGGACATGCAACTTGCATAATTTGCATTTTTTTTGCATAATCAGGTTTTTCCGAAATTAGCATTTTTTTTGTATTTTTTTTGCACGGAAAAGTTTTAGGTTGATCGCCATGTCATGTTTTGTCTCTGGTCCCTCTGCAGTTGAGGTCTTTGACACTTTCACCCCATTAAAAGGCAGCTTTGCAGAGGAGTGAATGTTCTCCGACCTTGTTTTTGTCATTTCAGCCTCCATAATGGCAGACACTCAAGAGGAATCAATTCTGGAAGGAATTGTTTGACACCGGCATTGCCACATTTTTTGCAAATTTTAGGCAGCAAAACTCTGCTGCATTCCAGCGTTTCTCGTGGGTTTTATGCAAGTTGCATTTTTTTGCATTTTTTTGACTTGCATAACTTGGCTAAGTTGAATTCCCCCCCAGAAAGGCCACGGCCCAAAAAAAAAAGTGCCCGGAAAAGACCCCAGCGCCAAAGGCGCGGAGCCAAAAATGGCCTATTTTCAAAGATATTTTTCTCCTTCCTGAACAGAACAGGCACCCCAAGGCACTCAGGACCATACCATTGCTTAACGCCTGTCATGCCCGACCCCCGGGGGGGAGGTGACTGACTGGTTTTTTCAGAGTGACTGGCCGATTTTTTGGACAAGAGCCGCCCCCAGGGTGGTGTAGGCCCAAAAAAACCAAAAGAAGTGGCTGACCTGGCGCTCGTACTCCCACGACAGAGGAAGTGGGAGGAAGGGACCAAGAGGGCGAAGCACAAGAAGATGGTGAGCCCAACCCCCGCACCCAAAAAATCAGCAGAAAAGGAAAAACATCCCAAACAGAAAGGGGACCCTCCACCAAGAAGATTTTTTTTGGCAAATTTTCATTGAAGAGTGGCCGATCCCCCCCGGGGGGGTAAAATGACTGACTGGTTTTGTCGGAAAAGTGATTGACTGGTTTTTTCAGAGTGGAAAGAGACCAGCCCCTCCCCCCCCGGGGGTCGCTAAGCAATGGTATGCGCCGGATTCCCGTGGTTGTAAAAAAGCAGCCTCATTCAAAAGGCAGAGGCGCAGTCACACTGGCTTTGTGCTTTGCCCTCGGTGTCCCTTCCTCCCCCTTCGGGTGCTCTCGGGGGAGTGGTTTTGAAAAAATGGAGATTGCCCGAAGGCGCATTCGACCCTGGCTGGAGGCTCCTCGGGGGGGAGCACAAGCCCCTGCTTGCCCGTGAGGGTTGCCCGCAATTGCCGTCGCGAAGAACCTCGCGACACTCCATGAATTGAATTTTTGCCGACGAGAAGTACAACAGGGAAGAACCTTGAAAACAGGGCTCAATTCAAGAGAACTTAGAAGTCAAATACATAGCTGTGCTCACTTTTTACCCCAGCAAAAGCGACTTTAAGCAGGCTTTGATCCCCGAAATTCCCAGCTTTGCTCCCAGCTCACCCGCACACAACCCCGCTATATCTCTTGCCCCTGCGCCCTCAGAAGTGACGGGGCCCTGTTTCAGGTTTGCCCTCACCTGCACCAGGAGAAAATGTGCAAAAAGATGCAGAACAGTTGGTCACAGTTTTCAGAAAAAGTCGACACCGAAAACTGCTGCAAGGAAACGACAGCAAACTGCACCATGCACCTGAAAGGGACCCAGGGAAGGAAAACAACACTAAAAAAAATGGGGACAGACAGTTCTTGCAGCAAGCCATCACCAGGGGCGTAAAAGCACCAAGGACAATAATTCAACCACTTGCACAACACACAAAAACAGCAGCAGCCACAGCAGAATAAGTGTTGGAAACAACAAACGAATACCTGGAAACAGCAGCAATCCGAAGACTGACCACAAAGGAAATGCAAAGGCCAGACAGTGGACACCACACTCACAAGGGAAAAGAAAGACCCTGGCAAAATCAGACTAATAAAAGATCTGACGGACTTGAGCAGTTGCCATAAAGTACCCAAACACAAAACTGAAGCATGGAAAACCATGATATCAACACTCCAACAACAGGATCCAGTAACCAAACTTCAGCGCAATGGAGATGGCATTGGACATTAAAAATTCTGGGGGGATTTTGTTTCCACCACTGGCGGCATTGTCTCAGCCTCATGAATGGGCTAGACCGTTAATTGGTCTAGGGGAGCTGTGATAGCTCGGACTGCCTTCATGGCCTGGAGGTTTGCCTTCACGGCCTTGACATCCTCGTTTTCTGCCTTCATCACCACGTGTTGTCAATAATGGGGTGTGGGATGTACCTTTTATTTTGCCCTTGGCTCCTTGCCAGCTTGGAACTCTCCAGGGTCCACCTTTGAATCCACATCCTTTTCCAAATGCTTTGCCAAATCCTCCACGGTGCTGTCCATATGGGGAACCCTTTCCTTCTCCCTTTCCACTATTTGAAGTTTCTCGACTGACCTGCGAACGAGACAAATGAAGGTCCTTAGGGCCTAAAATAAGAACCTCCCCTGCTTTTTGAATGCTGTTTTCCACTCTATGCTTTCTGGCGTCTTCTTCTGTGAAGATGGTTTCTTTGCCTCCTTCAGTCCCTTCTTCATTCCAGGAACTGCAAGTTCCTTGCGTTCATTTTGTGTTCTCCTGTACACTTCTCCCAGCAGCTGCCAAACTTGAAGTTTTTGTCACCTTTGGGTGGTTGGGGTTGCCATTTGTTGCCCAACACTCTCAGGTTATTCATATACACATCTTTGAGAAACTTGTTGCTGCGCTTGCAACCACCAGCTGGCACAAGGTTGTTCTCAAGGCTGCGAGAAGGGACGCCCTGTAGCCTGGTGTTGCCCTTGAGAAGGGCTTTGATATCAATATGATGGGTGCCGCCTGCAGGTATGTTTCACGACTGCAAAATTTCTCGGTGACCTTGGACCTCCAATCGTCCCACGCGAACTTTGTCTCCTCTGGCTGGTCGTCCTTTGCTTGGGTCTTCTCGTGGGGTGACTTTCCAGTTGACGGCCGCCACGGCCATGGCAATGACGAAGGCAGCCTCGGCCACCTCGGGTGCAGCTTCCAACGTCAAAAGCTCAATGTAGTGAACGAGTCCAAGCCAAGAGTCTCTGTGTGGCGCAAATTTGGCTTTCAATAAGGCCACTCCGCTGATCTGGAACAGCTGCTTTGACACTTTTCCTGTTGACCGACCCGTTCCAACAGACTTCAATCCAGCCTGCGAGACGACGATGAAGGTGTTCTTCTCCAGGTTTCGTAGCATTCTTAGTTGCTCCCAGTTGAAATGAACTTGGCCCACGCTGGTTCGCAGAGCCCTCCTTCCTCGGTCAGCTTGGTGCGAGGTCACCCCCTACTTCCATTTTGATTTGGTAGTTGAATGCCTTTCAAAATTCACCAGTTGTAGTTATTGTGTTCTTGTTGCTCTTCGCTTTGGCTTGTAAAACTTGTAATGGCTTCCTTTGCAGCAGGGACGCGTCTCAGTCAACTCCCGGCCCAAAAAAGCGTAAGGAGAAGACACGATTCAAGAAAAAAATAGCCGGCGAGGAAAGTCAGGTCCCATTTCTCCAAAGTGTGAAGCAAGGACTCCGTATGACAGCAAAATAATAAATACTAAATGGAGTGACCATGTCTTCGTACTACCTCGAGGAAAAGTGACCAGGGAGGAAGGGACATCAAGGGCTAGGCACAATGACCTTCTGAGGCCATGCCTTGATGGCCGGAGGTGTTGTGAGATTGTTTGCTGCGTTTGGTTATGAGGTAAGGCTTAGTGCCGCCTCGCTGGAGTTGGCTGACGATGCTTTTCCAACCTGGCGACGTGACTTCTTGAGCAAATCATGCAAAGAAGGGGTTACCGAGGGGATACCCCCCCCCCGCAATTGGTGAACATGCCCGTGTAGGGGGGATTTTCCGGTAGTGGTCCCTGGAAAGTTCATCTTTATTAATTGGGGCAATCACACTGCTCAATCACAAAGGGGTACTGACCATCAAAACATTGGTCTTTGGAAACAGCCCAAGTCTGGGTGGAAGCATCCGAATTACTGACCAGCGGGAGTTTGAAAATAAATCCCCCAGGTTATCCAGGGGGCGTTGTAGTGCATCCACTGCTGAGGCCTCCCAATGGGGCCACCTGGCAACAAAATCTGGCATTTTTTTTGTTGCCCGGAGAAGTAAATTAGTATGTTTTTTGTTGAACGAAATTTTTGAAGTGCTGTTGAAGCCAGCGAAAAAGTTGGCGGTCTAGTGAGTAATTCCTCATGTCAATTTCCAATCTACTGATGGTGTCTGCTAGGCATTTGTTTGAAGGCGTCCATTTCACTTGAAGGTTTATATTGTGTTCCATACACTATTTGAAAAGGGTCGCGGATTTTGTTGAAGCGATCTTTTCTGCCCCCTCGCCCTTTGTCAGGTAACAGGAAATTACCTGATTGTCCACTGAAAGGGACACACTTTATCTTGGATTGCTACACTTTTCACTGCGTTGACTGTTGCATGCAATTCTTTGACAGCTATATGCAAAATGGAGTTTCTCTCCAAGAATCTTGGACAGTATTTCCAGAATGGATGTCAACCCCCCCACGCATGGGTGCTGCTGTCTTGGTGGTATTCTCTGGTTACATTTTGGGAAAAGGGTCTGCCCCCACAGGTTTCAAGCAGAATACTTGCCTCACGTAATGTCTTGGGAAATGCTATGTTTTGATCCTCAAGGGGCTCTAGAATTTGCAACAAAAAAATCCTAGGGAATCTGTGAAAATCCTCAAAAAGGACAGGTCCATTAAAATGCATCTTATTTGACCCAAAAAGGCAGCTGTCTTTTCAAATGCAATCCTTTTTCACAAACTCCCCTAGTTCCTTCTCTATAGTCTTCCATTTCTGGGACGGGTATCAGCACATTTTTCCTTCTTGAAAGTTCATTTGAAAGCCTAGATGTTTTAAAATTTGTGTGGGGTGAAGGGTTGATGTTTTTTGACATTCATTTTGAAACCATGAGCTGAGTGAATTTTTTGCCACTGTGTTCAGATGGTTTTGCAAAATGTAAGGCCATTTTTGAGACATCAGGTGGGGGGGTGGCAGGCCTGGGAATTAAAGGCAGGCTGCTTTGCCCTGAACGTTATGCCTAAAATTTTTATGGGGCTTATTAAAACTTTCTAAAATTTGGCAGAAAAGAGGCATTTCGGTATTCGTTTGCCTTGACGAAATTTTGCTTGTGGCACCCACCCAAAGCGGTAGGGCTTACCAGGATGCGAAAATACGCATCCTTCAGATCGTTTTTGGCAGCCCAGTGGCCTATTCAAAAAAAACTGGAAAAATGTGATTGACATGATCCAGCTTGAAGGTTTTCACTTGGAGATGTTGATTTATTTCCCCGCAGTCGCCGATCATTCTCCATTTCATTGTTCCCCCTTCTGGTTTTGAGATTAAAAACCATGGGATTAAATGCTTCTGAATTCCCCACTCTTTTAACTGAACGAGTTTTTTCGGAGTCCAAAATTCTTTTCTGCCGGATACAGGTCGAGATTGGCTGGGTGTGTGGATAGTTTTGGGGTATTTACCAGGGGAGGCTGAATGCATCCATTTTGAGTTGACATGTTGATGGGGGGGGGGTCGAAATGACGTTTGGAAAAGGGGGGATTGTGGGATCCCCGTCGCCTCCAGGAGGTTGGTCGACAGACAAGGGCATTTTTTGTCCACCATTTTAGACTTTTCTGAAGCCTCTGGTACAAGGGGGTGTCTCCCCATTTTTCTTCCATGTAATTTTCTTCCCTGGAGCAGCTTTTGAGGAGGGGAGTGTGACAGTCGCGCATAGAGGCAGATCCTAATTTACATCCTGGTCAAGCATTTTTGTGTATTTTTCAGAAGCAATGCCGTACACTGCTTACAAGGGTATTCTGTGCACTGCTTTGTGCTTTTGAAATTATTTTGGCAAGCTGGCGCCCAAGGGGAAAAAGCAAAGAGTTCAAGTTTCAGGATGTATGGTTGGAACATGCCAGACAAGGGAATTGCGGCGGAGATGACACTCATTTCGAAAACCCCTAGTGCCCTAGGGATTGATCATTCTGTAAGAGTTGCTGGGGGTGAGGGGGTGCATACTCTGCTCACAGGCTCTCTGACCCTCCTCTTTGTCATTGTTTTTGCCAATTGACATAACATAGGGGCCCCTTTGAGCGTCTGCCTCTTGTTTTCACTTCCCCCCAGCTTGGTCATTGAAGAAGAAATTTGAGAGGGGGTTGTTGCCCCTTTGTGGCATCCTCCTGTGCCTGACTTTGGTGCAATATATTGAAATCCCCTGTTGACAGGCTTTCAAGTTCTGGTGTTTCCCCCTTCTGACACCTGACGGCCCCAATGGCCTTCAAATTTTTGGTCTTGAGCATGTTGATGGGCCGAAGGGCACTGATAAGAAAGATGCTGGCCCCAGTGGCCTTGATAACAGTCCTTGACCCACTGGCCCTCTTGATCTTGAGTCCACCTGCCCTCTTGAAACTTTGACAGTTCCCATTCACTTTTTTTTGATGAGGACGCCTATGCCCATTGGAACCCTTTGGGAGGCTTCTGGGTGCCACTGCTTTGCCACCGAAGGGGTTTGCGGGTGTCAAGCCCACTGGAAATCTTGAGGGGTTCCTGGGGCCCCACCCTTGACCCCTGAGGAGTGATGTGAAGGAAAGAAAGAGTGCGGGGTGTTTGACCTGTTTCTGCCCCTCCCATGGGCTGCGAGGCCTTGGTAAAGATTGCCCCCGGTGCCTTTGTTCCACCAATTTCTGTGTATGTCATGGCCGGTTGTGCCGTCAAGGCCTGTTGGGCCTTTATGGCCTGTGCGGCTTTGGCTGCCATAGCCCCGCTTGAACACATTGTGCGTTTTGGATTGTTGGCTCCCATGGCCCTGGCTTCGAGGCCGCTTTGGCCTGTTGGCTGCCCGTACGGGACCTTCCGACCACTGTCTAAAATGGCCCATGGCCGTCACTTCTGGGGGTTTGTTGGATCTTTGAAACTGCGTTTTGGGAATGGGAAGCCACGGTTCGCAATGGTTTGTCCCGCACTATCGGTTTTTCCAGCTGCTTCGGCTGCCCCTTCTTTTTTTTCAGATCACCAGCACCGTTTTTCTGTCAAATTGTATCTTTCATTGAATATCTTCCAAACTTCAACAATTTCTGACGACAGATTCTGCAGAAGGGCCTTTTGCCGGATTTTGTGAATTGGTTGGTTGATTTACCTTCTTCTTCAATTCTCAGGTGTTTGTGGTCCCTTTCGACCCCCCTTGCCCCACACTTTGGCACCGACCTGTCTTTCCTCGCCGGCGCGACAAGAAGATCCAATTCTTCCTTTGCGCTCCCTCAGTCTCAGGTCACGGTTTATCCCGGGACTCCTGCTCCTGGTGTCGAAGGGAAATTTTAGAGTCAGCCAGCCCCGGCGACAAAGGCATTAAGCAGCACTTCCCAACCCAACGAGGTGGACAATCGCCCAACATCGCCGGCGAACAAGGCATGGCCTCGCAGGGGCAAAGTGCGGAGCCGGGGGTGTCGGAAAAGGGCCACTTTCTGACTGGACCCGATCCGCCTAGATTTGGAGGTTAGAGCTGCAAAAAATTGTTTTCAAATGTCCCGTTTTTGGCATTTTTCTTTTTCAAATAAATCGACTTACAAATCTTTGGTCCAAACCGCGGGCCGGCTGCCCCTCCCCTACCCCCGCCAGCACCTTTCCATGTCGGCCCCCCCCAAGGTGGGAAAAGGCACTCTTTTGCGGGGCACCAATGATTCCACCCAGCTTGGCAACTTCGGTGAACCTGCACCTAAATAACCGACATCAGCTGAAAACAGAAACAGGATTTCACTCCTGGACCCTGAAACGATGATCCGGAATGGAGGAAAAGGCAGGAAAACAAAACGTGTCCGGGCTAATAACCTTGACCGAGGTCCACCAAAGAGGGAAAGGGGCGGCCTTTGAGGAAGAAGTCCTTAGACAAAGTGATGAATCGCTGGATCGTGCTCGGGTAGTATGAGCGGGTGTTGTCCGCGTTGTGCGGAGAAAGTAGTACATTGTCTTCGTCACAACGCTGACCAACTGCCAACAAAGAATGCCTCGAAAAACAAGTCTGTATGTGCGTAATAAGCCTCCTCGAATAAACTCAAACGTTCATTCGAGTGTCCTCGAATATCGTTCGAGGTCGTTCGAGAAGGCTTCTTAAGCCTCCCTGAGGGGGGTTCGAGGAGGCTCGAGCTCAAACGTTCAAACGCTCAAACGCTCAAACGTTGGGCCTCAAATCTCCTCCAACAACCCCCCCCACCAACCTGGCTGGCCCCCTCCGCACTCGCCATTGACACTAAATTTGCCATCGCGAGTTTCACCCGGCAAGAAAGTGTCAACAAAGCAACTGACGCAGGTGGAAACCAAAAATTGCATTGGGCAAAAAACTCGCTCTTTTTACACATTTTGAAAGCTGTGTTGTGTTTTGGAGCATGGAAATGGAGCTTTGGGGGACTAAGGACGTTTGTCCTTATTCCTTTTATTGGGACCAAA
>CAAHFI011425877.1:0-13146 GCA_900893395.1 Euglena gracilis
TGATCTTTGTGCAGATGGCGACATTGAACCAAAACCCAGGTCCAGAATCAATGTTCCCAGGATGCCGGAGCAGTGTTCCTGGTGGCACATCAAAAACAACCACATGTTGAACTTGGGCAGATGGTGGCATTTTTGGCTAGGTGGTGGTGGTGGCCAGATTTGGGCCAGAGATGGTGGCCAGTTTTTGGGGCCACAGTGCTGACCACTTTTGGGGCCACAGTTTGGGGCCACAGCTGGCGGCCAGTTTTTGGGCCACAAGTGGTGACCACTTTTGGCAGGTGGTGGCCAATTTGGGCCACAGGTAGCCAGTTTTTTGAGCTACATGTGGCAACCACTTTTGGGCCACAGATGAGAGCTTCGGCCATCAGCCGATAGCCAATACGGGGAGTGCTCTGGCAAAGAAACCCTCCTACCTTGTCGGCGAGCACTTTGCCCTTGTTTTTCACTCATAGTTCACTGGAGACGCATGCCAGCGGTTTATACTCTGGGCCGGTGGTTTTAAACTTATTTTAAACCAGTGTTTTAAGATGACCTTTTTAACGTGACCCCTATATGGCACCCCCAGGGAGAGTTTTGACCCCCTGACGACAATTAGGGAGTGACAATTAGGGGGGTTACTCAATAACCCTACATGTCCATGGGTCCATGGGTAACCCCCCTAATTGTCGCCCCAAGGGGGGGCAACAATTAGGGGGGGTGACATATGGGGGGGGGCACGTTCACACGAACAACCTTGTAATGCATTATGGACATTTTGTTGTCCTACGTGATAAAGAATTCAATTTTGACCTGAGGCATGACAAACTTTTGCCACCGACCCTTAATGACACCCCCCATATGTACGTTGGACTGTTGAGTCGATCGACTGGTCGGTCGACTCAACAATCTAATGTACATATGGTGTGTCATTCAGGGTCGATCGACTGGTCAATGGACTCAACAATTGTCAAATCAACAATGGAATCGGCCGACACAACAATTGAGTCGACCGACTAGTCGACCAACTCAATTGCTGAGTTGATCGACTTGTCGGTCAATTGAACAGGACCCCCCCCTCACGCTACCCGTCTGGGGCCAGGGGGGCTTCTATTCGGGGGGGGGGGCAAGGTCTTATACAACAGTCTCCCATCATGAAAGTTCATGTCTATTGTTGTGGTGTTTGTACATTTGGACATTTTTGGCCATTCTTGGGTATTTTAAAGCAGTTTTTGACCACGTTGCCAATTTGGAATTTTTGGGCAATTTCAACCTTTTGGCAAATTTGGGTCATTTAATGGTCATGTTGAACGATTTTTCACCCAAAAAAGTACAAATGGTACCACCACAAAATGGCAGAAAAATGGCTCATTTTTTTGTCAGAAGTCTAAAATCAGAAAATTGCCCGAAGTGGTACCCCAACGGAAAATTTGAAAGCAAATAAGAAAATGGCCATCCGAATTAGAATTTGTACGGTTGGGCACCGACATTGAAGTTTGCACAACCAAAAGCGTTGTACCCGCCCCCCCCTTGTCGTACGACCGGGTTCCTGCAACCTGTGACCGGGGGGGGGGGTCGTAACACCCCCATAACCTGCAACCTGTGACGGGGGTGGTCGTAAATGAGGGGTGGTCGTACGACAAGGAGGGGGCGGGTACTTGAAAAGTACAGTTTCCCAACAATGTTGTTTTTGCCTAGCTTTCACTCCGGGGTTCCGTGAGGGGGACCGGCGGGGTGAGAGGTCGGCGCGATGGGCTCTGGGAGAGGGGTAGGTTTGGGATACTCTCCTTCCCACGTAGGATTTTTCCTGTCGTCCGAAGGCCCTTCTTTGCACGACCAGAGTGCAAGAGAAAGAAAAGTGATGTGTCCTTATCCTTGCAAGACAAGTGGAGAGACAGCAAGAAAAACCCTTTTTGAACGCCTTGCGAGGATTCATGGATGATGGAGCGTTTGGGAAAGTAGTGAACACATGATGTCGGATGGACTGCACGACCCTGTGGATCCCAACGTGCAATCAAAATTGCGAGATTTGCATCCACGGAGACAATTTGCATCCACGAAGTGGCCTGCCCCATCCAATGTTGAAGAATTTCCGTTTCCAAGTGAGAATTCGAGCCAAGAACTTCGTGATTTGCAGAACTTTCTACGAGAAACATTGCTTTAGTTTCCGAAGACGTCTGCATCAGGCCCCGATGGGTTGAGACCCACAGCATTTGCAAGACGTTGTGCGGGTGGATGCAGGAGCGTCTCTCGTGCTGTCAGCATTGAGCTCCTTCACCAAGGAAGCACTCGAAGGGACATTGCCGCTGTCAGCCATGCCATTCATCTTGCCTCTGCGTCGCTAATCCCCTTGAGGAAACCGGGCCCCAGCACATCAAATACCGATAGTGGCCGTCGGGAACACAATTTCGCCGATTTGTGTACCATGAATTCCACAGTGGTAAGCAGCGTGCAGCAGACTTGCTACCAAGCCAATGGCAATGGAGGGAGCCTGTGAGACCAAGGGGTTTTGCTATTTTGGGGCACTCGAACAGAGCAACAAAAGGGATTTGCCCCCCCCAAACGACTTGGAAACTCAAACGGTTTTGTTATTTTGGGGCCCTCGAACAGCTGAGCAACAAAAGGGATTTGCCCCCCAAAACGATTTGGAAACTCAAGGGATTTGTCCCCCCCCAACGACTTGGAAACACAAAGGATTGCCCACCAAAACCACCAGAGCAACAAAGGAGGTTCGGCACTTCTGACGAGGACCTCGGCCACCAGGGGGGGGGGTCCCCATTTTGCCGTGCTGAGGGGGTCAGTCCCCCAGGGGGGGGGGTCCACCGCGGCGGACAGCCAGATTTCCCAAAAGGAAAAATTCATTGGTATGGTTCGGCATGCCGTGCCGGGGGGGTTCACTGACCAGGGGGGGGGGTCCCCATTTTGCCGTGCCGAGGGGTCCGACCACCAGGGGGGGGGGGGGTGGCTGCCGAACCTCCAAAAGGGATTTGCCCCCAAAACGACTTGCAAACACAAGGGGTTTTGTTGTTTTGGGGCTCGAACGGCTGAGCAACAAAGGGATTTGCCCCCCCCCAGAACGATTTGGAAACTCAAGGGATTTGCCCCCCCCAAAAGACTGGAAGCACAAGGGATTTGCCCACCAAAAACCACCAGAGCAACAAAAGGGATTGTACCCCGAAACAACTTGGAAATGCAAGGGATTTGCCCCCTGAAACGACTTGGAACACAAGGATATGTTATTTTGGGGTCCTCGAAGAGTTGAGCAACAAAAGGGATTTGGCCCCCAAACGTGTTTGAAACAAAAGGCTATTGACCACAAAATAACGAACACCCTCATGTTACCAGGTGATTTTAGAGTGTATTTCAGCATAAGTAACCAATATCAATATTCCCTCCTTTTGTTTTCTTTGTATTTGAAAGCCTAAAGCAGGGGGGGGGCGAGGTCGTGGGGTCGACCCTGGGGTCGGCCCACGACCCTAGGACGGGCGAGCCTAGGTCGTATTGGGCCGACCCTATCTTCGGCCCACAACCCCCCCCAGGCCAGATCCGGGAGTCGCATATAAAGTTCCACCTCCGAAGACTTGTTTTTGTTACAAAAATTTCCATTGGCAATGAGAGTGCCCAAATAATACTCAATGACGGTGCGCAGGAAGGAACCGACTGCCTTTTCAACACAGCGATTACCATTACCCCCCTAAATGACCCCTTCTGTCCTGGCTAGGACAGAAGGGGGGTCACTTAGGGGGGGGGTCAGTTAGGGGGGGGTCGGAAAACAAAATCTTGATATCACCCCCATATTTTGGGGGTGAAATTTTGTGTGAAATTTGTGATCTACACCATTTTTTCCATTTGGTCAAAATGTTTTCGGCAAATTTTCAATAAAATCAGGTGTTTTGTGACCATTTTAAGTTACAAAAATTTTGTTCATGTTTTGGCCGGACCCCGCAGGGCCACTTGGGGGGGGGGTTAGGGGGGGGTCGCTGCTCTTATCCCTTTATGGTAAGAGCGAAAAGAGAAAGAAGCTTACCCCTGGGGGAAAACCCGAACCAGGTTTTGAATAGTGCTGAGCTCTTAATAAGCGCTCACACACCCCTTCAATGACACCCCATATAAACCGACCCACTCCATGGAGCTCTGTTAACTGAAATGCACAGGGTTTGTGCCCGAAACAGGGCGCCGGGGGGTGGAAAAACGCTCATTTTGGCTCAAAATACACTTTTCCGGGTCAGGGGAGCCAAAAAAACAGCGTTTCCGAAAAACGCTCATTTTTGGCTCAAAAACAGTTTTTCCGGGTCCAGGAGGCCAAAAAACATCGTTTCGGGCAAAAAAAATTCGATTTTTTTCGACTTTTTTGACCCGATGCACATCATGTATGCATGTGCATCGTGAGTCATGATGGGCATCATGGTCAGATGAGCATCATGGGTCATGATGGGCATCATGCATCATGATGCGCATCATGGGTCATGATAGCCATCATGGGTCATGATGCGCATCATGGGTCATGATGGCCATCACGGGTCAGGATGGCCATCATGGGTCATGATGGCCATCATTGGTCATGATGGCCATCATGGCTCATGATGGCCATCATTGGTCATGATGGCCATCATGGCTCATGATGGGTCATGATGGGCATAATGGGTCATGATGCGCATCATGGGTTATGATGGGCATCATAACCCATGATGGCCATCATGGGTCATGATGGGCATCATGCGTCATGATGCGCATCATGGGTCATGATGGCCATCATGGGTCATGATGCCCATCATGGTCATGATGCCCATCATTGGTCATGATGGCCATCATTGGTGATGATGGCCATTATGGCTGATGATGGCCATCATTGGTCATGATGGCCATCATGGCTCATGATGGGTCATGATGGGCATCATGGGTCATGATGTGCATTATGGGTTATGATGGGCATCATAACCCATGATGGCCATCATGGGTCATGATGGGCATCATGGGTCATGATGGGCATGATGCGTCATGATGCGCATCATGGGTCACGATGCGCATCATGGGTCATGATCATACTTGTAGTTAGTGCGCCGCGGCGCTCTTGCCGCGGTGCAAAAAAAATTTTCCGCGGTGGTCGCGGCGCACAGAAAGATTTTTGCCGCGGCTGTCGCGGCACAAGCAAATTTTTTTGCCGCGGTGGTCGCGGCGCAAGGAGAAAATTTTCCGCGGTGGTTGCGGCGCAAAAAAATTTTCTGCCCGGAGCTCAAGAATGTATTGGCAGCAACACAACACCCAACATTTTTTGGTGGAAACAATTAGATTGATAGAAAGTGCTCACCCGGGCTTTTGGCAAACAAAGCGTTGCCAAGGTAGCACCAGCCCCACCCGTTGAGGTTTCCAAAAAAAAGTTTCCGCGGCGGTCGCGGCGCACACACAAACCAGTGCCGCGGCATTCGCGGCGCACAGAAATTTTTTTGCCGCGGCGCTGCCGGTTACAAAAAAAAATTTTCCGCGGTGGTCGCGGCGCACGGAATCATTTTTTCCGGTCGCACTAACTGCAAGTATGGTCATGATGCGCATCATGGCCATCATGGGTCATGATGGCCATGATGGGCCGGGCCATTTTCGGCTCGGAAACACTTTTCCCGGGTCCGGGAGGCCAAAAAGTATGGTTTTGGGCAAAAAAAATTTATTTAATTCGATATTTTTCCACTTTATTGGCCAAAAACGGCTTTGTCCACCAGTAGAAAAAGTGTACAAAATGTACAAAATCGGCCAAAAAAACGGCCGTATCTCAGGCTACGCGGACAGTTGCGGGGAAATCAAAATGCCGGGAGATGGAGCGTTCCGGGGCTTCAAATCGGGTCTCCAGGCATTTCCTTGATTTTGCTTCATTTTTGAGAAATTTTGAAAATATTGATTTTTGGCATTTCCTTTCATTTTGCTTCATTTGGCAGAAATTTGAAAATTGACATTTTTGGCCGAAATGGCAGAGTCCAAAGGGGGGGGGTTATCCAGGGAGGGGGGGCCAATCCTACCCAGTTTGGACCCCTTCGCGCGTGGGGCATCCTGGGTCATAATGGGCATCATGGGTCATGATGGCCATCATGGGTCATGATGGCCATTATGGGCCGGGGGGTCGAAAAACGCTCATTTTCGGCTCGAAAACACTTCTTCCGGTCCGGAAGGCCAAAAGGCATAGTTTTGGGCATTTTTTTTCGATTTTTTTAAAACTTTTTTGGCGACCCGCCGGCGCCCCGTTTTGGGCCGCCAACCCATTGACTTTGGGTCAAAACCGGGTCAAAAAAGTCGAAAAATCGAAAAAAAAATTGCCCAAAATGATGTTTTTTGGCCTCCTGGACCCGGAAAAATTGTTTTTGAGCCGAAAATGAGCGTTTTGGGCTGTCAACCCACTCACTTTCGGTCATTTTCGGGTCAAAAAAAAAACCACCAAAAATCGATTTTTTTTGCCCTGAAAACGGCTAAATCCACCAGTGGAAAAAGTGTGCAAAATGGCCAAAATCGACCAAAAACGGCCGTATCTGGTCTACGCGAACAGTTGCAGGGAAATCAAATACCGGTAGATGGGGCGTTCCAAAGGCTTCAAATTAGGTCTCCGGACATTTCCTTTGATTTTGCTTCATTTTGGAGATATTTTGAAATTGACATTTTTTGGCCGACCCCCCTCCCCCCACCTCAGGGCCAGCTCGGAACCGGTGGATTATCACCATGATCCCGGCCCCATTCCAAAAAAAAATTTCAGTCGCAAGCGACTGGATACCAAGTTTCCGAATCACCTGGGTTTGACCCCCAACTCCCCGCCAGGCCTAAGTTATTCACGCGCGAAGGGGTCAAAACCGGGTAGGATCGGCCCGCCCCCTTTTTTAAGCCCCCCCCCCCCTGGACTCGGCCCATGATGCTCATCATGACTTGGCCGTTTGGGCCAAAAAAAAGTAAAAAAAAAATCGAAAAAACTTTTTTGCCCGAAACGATGTTTTTTTGGCTCCCGGACCCGGAAAAAGTTTTTCAGCAGAAAATGAGCGTCTTTCGACCTGCCACCGCCTCGTTTTGGGCTGCAACGCATTAACTTAGGGTCATTTTTTGGGTGAATAAAGTCGAAAAAATCGAAAAGTTTTTTGCCAGAAACAATGTTTTTTGGCCTCCCGCACCAAAAAACATTGCCTCCCGGACAAAAGTGTCTTCCAGCCCAACGAGCGTTTTTCGACCCCCCAGCCCCCGTTTTGGGTCCGAAACCAATGGATTTAGGGTCATTCTCGGGTCAAAAAATCGAAAAAATCTTTTTGCCCAAACCCATGTTTTTTGGCCTCCCGGACCCAGAAAAGGTGTTTTTTTGCGCCAAAAATGAGCGTTTTTGGACCCCCTGGCCTCCCGTTTCGGGCACAAATCCCTGCATTTCAGTCAAAAGAGCTCCGAGTGGGCCGGTTTATATGGGGGGGGTCAACGAAGGGGTGGGGGCGCGCTTATTAAGAGCTCAGCACTACTCAAAACCTGGTAACGGTACTCCACAGACGAACGTTTTGAATGGAACTTTGTTATGCAAAATCTCGACCACTGGAGTCAAGGCAGGGGGAGGGGGGGGTCCACACACCTGATTTTCTGTCCCGTACAGGGGGGAGGGGGGTCCCGAAAACGTTCAACTGTACTGCCTACCCCAAGACAGTTGGTACCAAGGTTGACGACTTGTTTTTGAAACAAAAAAAATTAAAAAAAAAAAGGTCATGGAGGGTTTGGGGGAAAATTTTGCCATGTTTTTTAGAAAAAAAGTTCATTTTTTATCTTTGCAACATTCTTTTTTTTGTTTTTTTTGGGGGTTGAAAGCATGATTTTTTGCACCAGAAAACACAGATTTGGAAATACCATGCCCCCCCCCCGAGCTGTTCCCCACCGAGCTATTCCCATAGGGGGGACGGGAATAGCTCACTGTCAAAGCACTTTTTACAAAGAGCAGGACTTTTTTTGACCACGTATATGCAACTTTTTTTTACCTGCGACATTCTTGGCACAAAATGCGTCAAATGAAGATGAAAGTTATTCCAAGGCATCAACTGGCTTCATCATCAAGCCAAATACTCCCTGGGGAAGTGGTGCAGGTGTGCCAGCCTTTTTATGTAGTAGGGGGGTCGCGGGGGGGGGGGTCGCAGGGGGGAAATGGGTTTTTTGCGGCCGGTCATGCGTGCGTTGTGTGATGTCATTCATTCCTCTAGTTTTAGATCCCAATTAGGAATTTTCATGTCATGTGGGTCCAAAAATAGATCCAATTAGGAATTTGGACGGATTTTTCACACTTTTGATTCCTAATTGAGTGGCAAATTCCTAATTAATGCAAATTTTTTGTTCTTTTTGGAATCCCGAATCGGGTTCAGAGTGGGGTCGGGGGGGGGGGGTCGCGGGGGAAACACCCCTTTAGTGTTTGAATATGTCAGATTGTTGGCACGGAATGTGAACTTGTCTTGGACATTTTGGGAACTTCGGACCACACTTCAGATAGTGATATTGGCACATTTTCAACTCTTCTGTTTGCAGGTTCTTCAGAATGCTTTTTCTACACGTAGCCTCAAAGCTCTTTGACTTGATTTCACCGATCACAAGGTGTGCTTTTGTTGCCCATTCCCCGTTGGAAAACCTCATTTTTACACACATTTTCCCCCATTTTCACATTCTTCACCACAAACCCCAAATCACAAACGTGTCTGACGCCTCTCTCTACTCTGGGCCCCAACAACACTGCGAACATACAAATCCAGAATTTCCAAGACAAGTTCCGCGATCAGAACACACCATTATCTCTTTACTCGAGGTGGATTTTGCCCAGATTAAATGAAAAACATTCCAATTTTGAAGAAACGGATTTTGTGACTTGTTCAGAATTTTGCCACTGTCTTATTTGAAAATGATACAAAAGCATCATTGTCTGGAAAGGAAATGAAAAAAACACAGGATTTGTAGAAAGTAGAAAATAAGTGTGAAGTCTTCAGGATCAAGGGGTTGGATCCAGAAAGGAAAAATAAAAAGAAAGGGCTGAAAGAGAAAAAAGTATGACACCGTAACACATTTGTACAAAAAAAGGGCAAGCTAAATGGGAGAAGAGTTGACCCAACCAACAAGGAAAATTTTTTTGAAAAAAAATTGATGAAATCTGGCAGTGGCTTTGATTTTTTAATTGGTCGAGAAAAAAATTGTTGGTAAGGTATGTCAGTGGAGATACACATGTGTGATGGAAAGAAAAGAGAATGAACCGGAGGTGGACGCCAGACCTCATGACCCAGACCGACGCAGGATGAACCTGCGGCGAATGGGAGCAGGCAGAAATCGGCTGCGGGATCACCTGGACACCAGTTCGGGGATATCCTCGACTGGAAGGAGTTCGAACTTTCTTCGCAGCACGCGAGGTAAGCCACATCGGTATGCGGTCCCATTGCCCTCTTTCCTGGAAGACACAGGAGAACAGGGTATGGGATGGAACCTTCGATCGCAGTGGGAAGACCTCTGCCTGATCAACGAAGACGAGCCGCACCTCCACCGGAAGCTGGGTGAGAGCGTCGTGGCCGCCCCCATACCCAACTCTGACAGGATGGAAAGTATAAAGCTTTACCGCCTATCAGATGCACAAGGGTGCTACAGAAGCGGAAAAGACCCGCGTACCGCAGCACAACTCCACACAGAGGACTACCCTCCGGAAGCGGAGGAGGAGGAAGAAACGGTCCCATGGCCGAGGATGAACTCAGCCAGCGGAACCTCCGGCACGGGAAAACCCGTAGCCCATCGGTCGTGATGCTGGACACTGTGGCAGAAACTGCCCAGCGCCAGGATCGCCGACAGGTGAAATGACACTGTCCCACCGTCACACCTCACTGGGTACGCGGCGGACCG
The DNA here is from genome assembly GCA_900893395.1 of Euglena gracilis. Classification (NCBI taxonomy): domain Eukaryota; phylum Euglenozoa; class Euglenophyceae; order Euglenales; family Euglenaceae; genus Euglena; species Euglena gracilis. The sequence continues at coordinate 9,838 of CAAHFI011425877.1, forward strand.
ACCCCTCCGCGGGAAAACCCGCCGGAGACGGACCCCACGCCTGAGGTATTACGCCTCAAGCTCCCGTTTCCGGGGAAACCCCGGGCGGCAGAGGAGCCAGCGGAGGAGCCCACTTCAGGTGAAGAACCTGAACGGCGCACCTCACTGGGCGCACGCGTACTCGGTGGTTTACGGTCACTGATCGCAGTTGTCACTCCACGTGACACTGCGGCCAGTTCTTCCACGGCTGTGGCGGAAACTGCCCAACCGGCGGAAGACACACCTGACACAACAGCCATGGTGGAGGATGAACCTCCCCCAGCGGCAGCGCCACCGCCAGTGTCGGAAGCGACACGGACGGAACGGCGAACAGGCAGCAATGGCAGTGGAGCATCACCAACCGTGCCGGTACGGGATGAACCTGTATCAGCACCGGTAGCGCCAGCCGAGGCACGGGATGAACCCGCACCTCAGCGCACATCCACAGCCACTGCACCAAAGCATCCGGGCACACGGACACCGGCGCCTGAAAAACAGGCCGGCGGGACGTCCATGCCCCCACCACAGGCTCAACCAGCGCGAAGTGCGCCGGCCAGCCTACACCTACAGCATCCCCACGGCTACCCCTGGAAACCACGGAAAGCCGCGAAGGAACGCGTAGGACGACCCTCAGCTCGGGAAACCCCTGCTGAAGGTCAACGACGCTCGGCGTCGGGGAGAAGACCCCCGTCCCAAGCGTCACCACGCACCTGGGCGAGCAAGCGCGACGCCGAACGGCGGCCCTCGGATGCTCCGGAAACCGGAAGTCCGAAGGCCCCGGCAAAATCAAAGCCGGGCGCCGCACCTTGCAAACCCGCACCCAAATCTGGTGATCAGCCCCACCGAAAGGCGGTGGTGGTGCTGGCAGCCAGAGTGCTGCATCCTCTTCTCGGGATCAACCTCGGGACAAGGATTCACGCACGTCGCATCATCCGGCTATGGGAAAACCTCACAGCCGAAACCTCCGTCAAAGGGGCAGGGAAAATCCCGCGCCTCGACAGCCGAGACACCTTCGGAAGACGAAGTTATCATCTACTGGAACGCGATCAATCAGGATGATCGTGAGATTCATGACCTGAAAACAGGTACATGATGATCGACCACAAACTGAGACACAGCAATGCCTCAACCGGTGGATTGAGCCACTGTTCTGTCAGGGCCGAAAATGGTCCTTGATCAGAACGTGACCTGGAATTATTACAATTCCAGATCCCCCCGTGTTTTGGCCAATACTTCGGTGAGGAATTCCTCATCGACAAAACAACGGAAAACCGTTTTGTGTGGCTTTGCACTGTATGCCACAAATGTATAACAGTGCACCTGACTTGGGATTACCCCTCGTCCATGTGTGTAACCCTGTGGATCGGAAATCGTTCCACAAGGATGTATACATCCCCAACTGTGCCGCCTTGGTATGCGCCAAGTGCGTGGACAGTTGGACCCACAAGCACAATTTTAGCTACACCGAGCGAGACGGTACGGAATGTACCGATACTCTGCGTCAATGCCTTCGGGTACCTTCTGGCAAACTGCGGAAGGCGCAGTTCGCACAATCGTGCCAAGTGCCCAGAAGCCACTGGAGGAATACTCCACCTTGCACAAAAAGTACAAGGACTTTTTCAAGTACGCCAACCTCAAGCTGACGACTACCGCCACACGGGAATGGCCCGTGGGTGGCAGATCGACAGTGGGGCATACGCCTCGCTGCTGAGGAGGCAGGGGTAAGATTACCTTACCTCTGGGAGACAGCGGACAGGGAAAAGATATTTTTCCGCCTGTTCACAACCCAGGACCGAAACGGTCGCTGGTCCTGCCACAATGGCCACCCGAACCGGATGACCTGGAAAGACTGGCTTGGGGCCGTATTACGACCCATACAGTCCGCGCGGAATGTGCGTATCACATGCCGATTGACTTCCACCCGGGAATGCCCCGCAGGTGTCAGCCAATCACCCACGGATGAACCACTTCATCTGGCCAGCCACTCTGCCAGGAAATTCTGGAGAAGCTGCAATGGTTCCTCGCGGAAAGAGCGAGTGCAACCAAACACACAGTCCCCGAAGGATGGGTTCGGGACTGGGTGGCACTGACTTTGACTACGAATCGCCAGAAACCTGGCTCGTAGATAGGCCACCACCGCCACAATTCCAGATGTCCTTGTGAAATCCCTTGGACGCCCGCCATGATTATTGGCGGTGGAACGGATGTAATGCCGAAACGGCATTACGGGCTCATGTAAGGTAAATGCCTTCATGGAGCCTGAACTCCATAACTATATATATATATATATATATATATATATATAATATATATATATATATATATATATATATATATAGTATATATATATTATATATATATATATAATATATTATATATATATATATATATATATATATATATAATATATATATATATATATAATATATATATATATATATATATATATAATATATATATATATATATATATATATATATATATATATATTATATATATATATATATATATATATATATATAATATATATATATATATATATATATATATATATATATATATATATATATTTATATAACAATATATATTAAAATATATATATATATATACATATATATACATATATATAATATAAATATATTATATATACACTGTAGCGGAAATCGCTAAACGCCCTGGGATGAACCTGGTCTGTATCATCTGCGCTCTGGATGGAAGATCCAAGAGCCCCCCCCCCCCGCCACCTCTCACCAATGGCCATGGCGGACGGAAACTGTCTGCAAGAGGTAATCGCCTCTTATTGCGTCGTGAAGGAGCTGTGCTGTGAAGACCTTGGCAGCCGGGAAACCTGGCAAGCCGCTAAGTGACAACACAGCACACAGCGCGCACGCCGTAATAATAGGCCAACTTGTCACTTTTCGGCCCTAAGGCCCTTAAGGCTGCCAGACAGCAAAAATTCTGTTCTGGCCTAAGCCAGCCCCCCTCTCCTCCCTACTTTCCCCCCACCCCGCAAAGCTGTCGCCGGCAGTCGGTTTTGTAAGTAGGCTTTTGTTTCCTAGTGCGGATATGACCGCCTAGGAGCCCTATCCGGGTATGACCAGGATAGGAGCCTGCCCCCCCCTTCACACCTCTCCCCTCGGGTTTTTTAGCGAATCGCTTGACCAACCCGCGTGCCTTTGGCACACCCAAAGTGGGTGGATGGGACACTTTGTCAGGAAACCTGCCAAGCCCCGTTCCCACAGTGGGCTTTAATCACACCCACCTAAGCCGAAACGGCTAATAGGTAACCGC
>CAAHFI011428085.1:0-12265 GCA_900893395.1 Euglena gracilis
GAAGTGAAGCAAAATCAAAGGAAGTCAAAAAGGAATCAAAGGAGAGGAGCCGAAAATGGTCTTTCGATCCCCGGCTCTCCGTATTTTTTGGCCCGAAACCCATGGATTTTGGGTCATTTCGGGGTCAGAAAATGTCAAAAAAAACCGAATTTTTTTTGCCCAAAACCATGTTTTTTTTTGGCCTAAAAATTGGGCTTTTTGCCAAAGGTTACTTGAACCACTCTTTTGGCGTTCGGCATTTGGGTGCTTGCAGGGCAAGGGGCTTGAGGTTAATTGGGGGGTTTGGGGTGGCAATGCATCTGATAAAAAGAAATGAACAGGAGAAATAGTCCATAGTGTCTGCTCTGAAGTGCCTTTCAACTCTTCAACGAGCGTTGCCAAACGCCAGGCCCCCTCTCCCCTCGCGTGGACCCATCCTCATGGTGGTCGTACGTCGGGGTCAGGGGTTTTTCTCGATCCCGGGGATCGCAATGGGAACCCCCCAAATCGGTTTCCAGATTCCAGTTCCAGATTTCCAGTTCAGGGACTTCCCCAGCTACCATTGGCTACGGTGTTACTGTCCCCCTTTCCAGAGACCCCAGCAGGCAACGGCACTGGCCTGTGCCAAGTCTGTGCCATCAGCCACCTGTGCCAGTCTCGACACAGGGAAGGGGTGAGGGCAACAGACACCAGCATTGTTTCTTCTTTCACTCCCAGACGGATTTCCCGCCTACACCAAGTTTGCCAAAAACTCATCACTTATACACACACAGCAGGCGGATTCCCTCTTACCAATCATCAACTGTTTGTGTTATTGTAGGCGTAATACTGCGTACCATGCTTTGTTTTCAGTTGTAGGCGGTAATCCGTGTACACGTTTATTCTGCGCGGATAACCACCTAAATATTTAACTCTGTCGTCTGTCACCTCTTGTTTCATTTTACGCGGTTATCCGCGTACACTTGCAATATTCATTCGTTTCTCAAATACTGTTATTAACATAAACCATGGACACTCAGTACCATGTCACACCCATTCAAAGTCAGTGTTTTTGGGCCATTTCAAACATTTCTAGTACACCCCCAACTGACACAATTACGCACAATTGTAAATCGTTTGGGCGGAAAACCGCGCAAAAACCAGTTCCAGAAAAATTTCGCCCAAAGCTGCACACACCCTCTCAACCCAAAATTTTGTGCCCTTTTAGGGGTTTTAAAACAGCCAAAAAAAAAACGACAAAATGCAAAAAATAGGTTGGGCAATTAGCGCCGCCTAACCTAGACACTAATCTGGCAGGCACATTGGAATACCTATCCTGGGAATCGCATGGAACCCCCCAATTGGTTTCCATTTTTTTTTTTACACCAGAGGTGTTACCGTCCCAGGTTTCTTTTAAACTCAGCAGACCCCCCTCGTAGGGGGGTGGGCGAGTGGGTCCGAGGCCCACAGCTGTGCGGGAAATTCTCGAAACCCTATGGGTGGGTGCAAAAGATGCACGAACATCGCATCGTTTTATTTGCACACGGGCCACGGTACGAAATTATGATATGGCGCTTGGCCGACCCGAAATTGCCCGCCGCGGAGAAAAACGCCGGAGGCTGTGCACACTGACCGGATTAATGCAGACCAGGCAACTTTTTGAGCACCACTCGTCCCCCCCCCCACCGGCTGGGTGGGGGTCGACCCCCCCCCATCCTGGTGGGCCAAGCCGGACTTTCCACCCCCCCCCTACCTTCCCGTGTTTCTGGTGGCACCGATTAGTTGGTCAAACTTTGCTTTCGTCGAAGGCTATTGTCCTTGGACGCCGAAGGGACTTTTCCTTGCGCGGGTGTGTGCACTTGTGGTGGTGTGTGGTGGTTGGAGGGGTCAACCCGGTGGGATGTCCGAACTCCCCCCCACCAAGCCGTCCTGTAAGGCCATCTTGTACAGCCCATTGTGGATGGGGGGGGGCAGAGGCCTGGGTATGGATTTTGGCGTGGAGTGCGAAGCGCCAGAAATTTTTTTGGGAAATGCCAGGACTTCGGATGAACGGCAGCAAGGTTTTATTTTGCCCCCCCTCCGGGGGGGCTAGTAAAATCTCCAGGTGTGTCAAAAAGTTTTTTTTTACGTTATTGATGGAGAGTGGGGTTAGAGTTACAAGCTATAAGTTTAGAGTTACAAGCTATAAGTTAAGCCTAATTTATAGATTAGTGTTGTTTGGACAATTTGGGCCTAAAGTTAGGCCGCGGGGGGGATTGGCCCTCAGACAGCCCAACCCCCCCCCCCCGCGGTGCCACGCTGGGCTGGGTGGGTGGGAGGGACCCCCTGGGGTCTTTAAAAGAAGTGCTGGCCCGACCCCCAGGGGGGGGGTCCAGCCAGCCAGCACCTTTTTCCAAGCTTGGCCTGTGGGACCCCCGAGGTCCTCCAGCAAACCCCTGGTCGGGGTGCGGAAGGCCACACGGCGGCCCGGCACCACCTGCGCCACTGTCACCGCCTGGTAGACTACTGGCTGTGGTTCTGCGAGGCGGCACCGGAACGGCGGGCCGGGAACCTCGGGGCGGTGCAGCAGAGAGTTCCGTGCAAGGCCATTTTTATGCATATGTTTTATGGGGGGGAGGGGAACTATTATAATATGGAGTTATGATATTGTATATATAATAATATATACAATATATAAATATATACATATATATTAATAATATTATACATATATAATATGGAGTTACGATCCATGGCGTGTATCATAAATAAATAACAAACGAACTCTCATGAAACCACCTGAAAGATGGCGCGTGGGGGGCGGTCCATTTTATCCAGTGTCACTCAGTGGGATTGCCAGGGGACCCCTGACAGAAGCCCTCTCGAGTGAAAAAAAAAGTGCCCATTGTTTTCTTGGGCCGACCCATCCCCAGAGAGTTGGGGTCCCGTGCCACAGCGGTCGAAGCGTATTCCAACCCCCTGGGGCTTTGGCAATGCCTGTGTTGTATCCCACCCGTTCACTTTTGCCGCCTCCGGGCCGGGCCTCCACCGACATGGCTGACTTGGGCACGAAGCTCGGGTACTTCGCCCTGCCAGAGGTGGTCCGGGATCAAGACCTCCGCTGCGTGTGGCGCCACTTTCCACAACAGAAAGGCGATTTGCACAGGGGGTCCAGTCTGGACAAATGATGGGAAACAAAAACGAGGAAAAATGACACTTTGGAAATTTGATGATGGGAAAATTGAACTTTTCATGGAAAACGGCGGGGAGATCTCCCATTTGTGATGGGAAAATGAAATCGGAAAAAAGGTCAGTCAGAATTTCCAAAGAAGGCCAAAATGGTCTTTTGGGTGTCATTTTTGTGATTTTTAATTAAAAGACAGACTGCGAAACTGCTCATAAGTCATACCCTTGTGTTTACATTTGACTGTGCCTGAACTTGACTCCCCCAACAGGCGTAGGAAGGGTACGGGTGAAAAAAAATGACGGGGAAAATGAGGGGGGAAACAGAGGTTTCCCGTCATTTTTCTGCTGTCATTTTTGTCCTGACCGTCAACAAACAGAAGGAGGAGTCTCAAAACGATCCAGCATGCTAAATGCCCAACCATGTGAAGGACATTTTTCTCTTGAAACACACCCGTTGGTCCATTCCTCCATAAGTCTGCTGCCTTTGCCTTGGGCAGACCAAGTGCCCATCCACATCGGCTCGCAGCCTGCTTCACTCCGCTGTGCCTGGCATCGAGCGATATTCTGATGCAAGGCTGGTAAAAAACACCAACAGCATACTGTCACGCGTCCTGCGATGGCTTTGGAGGTGCTGCACAGAAGCAACGTTGCAGGAAGAAGGCACACACACTCTGCACACAGATGTTTCAGACGAATGCCAAGATTCCGCACCGGAATCCCGTACCTGTAGCATACCGATAAACTTAGGGGGGGGTGATATTTGGACAACTGTAGTATAACAATAGACTTTGGGGTATAAGATTTTGGACAACGTGAGGTCTGGCGCCCTCCTCTCCCAAATTCCCTTGCTGCCTCCCGATTTACCCGGCCAGACAATTGCTTAAGCACTGCCCCCCCCCCCGCCCCCGGGTGACTGACTGGTTTTTTCAGAGTGACTGACTGGCTTTGGGCCCAAACCCCCTCCCCTCCTGGGGGGGGTCAGCCAGGGATGGGCAAAAGTGGCTTGAGTGACCCTGGCGCCGAAGGCGCCGGGGAAATTTTCTGGGCCTAAAATGGCCCAAAGTGACTGGAAAGTGGCCAGTTTTCCTGAGTGGCCCCCCCGGGGGGGGGGAGTGACTGACTGGTTTCCCGAAAAAGTGACTGACTGGTTTTTCGAAAAAAAGTGACTGACTGGTTTTTCGAAAAGTGGAGTGACCCCCCTCCCCCCCGGGGGTCGGGAAAAATGTATGACCCACGGCCACCGAAGACGGCTCCCCCACGGGAGGGGCCCCCGTCCTCATCCGTCAGCCGGCACGGGGCGGGGCCGGCGTCGTGGCCCGGTTCAAGCAGGACATATACTGCGACGGGCAGCGGGTGTGGCGGGGAGGCGGAGGTGCCCGTGCTGGAAGGGTACGGCACCGGTCAGGAAAGCGTTGTGACTGTGCCGGTTGGCCTGCCAGGGGACAGTGTCTAAGTGGGGCCGCCCCCAAAAACTTATTTCATACTTCCACCTTTTTGTGCCCTGAGCATATCTCTGCAACAGGCGCAGAAAGGGTTTGGGAAAATGACGGGGAAAAATGATGGGAAAATTGGTGGTTTCGATCATTTGTTGTTTCCGTCTTTTTTTGTTCAGACTTTTTTAGATCACATATGTCATGTGTCAGCTCACGTGGTACTCTATGTATTGGCTCATAAAAACACTCACATGTGATATTTGTCAGCTCACATGCGTTGTGGCTGTGGAATTTCCTGGCACAGGGCACAACGGCCATCTTCAGTCCTTCAGACCCCACAGCCTCTAAAAGACCGCTTCGACCGCTTCGCTTTTTGCTGTTTGCAACGGGATCAAAACTGCCAGTTTTATCCTGGCTGGCCCATCCCTGACACTCACATTATTTGTTGTCTCTCAGCCAGCGTTCAATAAAACGAGGGTGACCTTTAGGGTGACCTTGGGGGGGGGCTGCCACCTACAACAAAGAAAATTCCTGAAGTTATTGCTGCTCATACACGCACAGGAATGTGACCTGATACATACGTATTGCGCTATTCCTTTGGGGACTGCTCAATAATGCTCAGAGCATTCTTGGCGAGAGGCGACGCTTTCCTGCGCGGCGAGTCGGCCTCTGCCATCATCGACAAGTTCCAGCAGTCGTATGCGCTGGTCAACAGCAGCGTGACACTGAACTACACTACGCTGGCCAGCGACCAGGTGGACGTGCGGCCGATGCTGCTGGCCGGGGGCTTCCTCGTGCCCAGGGGGCAGGCCTTCTTTCAGTGACACTGGCAAGTCCCACGTGTGCCTCTGACTAGGAGGGGAGGGGAACGCAAATTCAATTTTGTGTTTTTTTTCTGCATTTTTTTTTGGAAAAAATTCTGCCTGTTTGATTTTTCTCAGGGTTTTTTCTTTTTTTTGATTTCTGGTGGATTTTTTTTTGGATTTGGAAAATTTTCGCTTTTGGGAACTCATTTTCCTCTCAGGCCAAAATATTTTATTTTTGATTTTTGGCCAACATTTTGCGTGCTCCGAAAATTTAACCTCAGATATCCATCAAATCAAAACCAAATTCTTGATATTTTGCATGTATTTGTTTAATTTGCATTTTTTATGAAAAAATTTTATATAAAATTTTCATTTTTTGCTGATTTTTGTTGCTTTTTTTTGAAAAAAATATGCGAAAGAGAGTGTCAAATATGCATTATGCTGCAAAACTTGTAATGTTGCAAAAGGGAAAAAATCCCCTGGATGAGGTGAATGATGTGATGAACTTGAAGGTGAAAGATGAGGTGAGGTTTTTCCTGGTCCTCTCCACCAGAAACTGTATATCCCACCAGACATACATCCTGTACAGGGGGGCTCCTGAAGGAATTTACATCCAGCTTGGGTTTTTTTATGTTCATTTGCTTTTATTTGCGCGTGGTGTTTTTTCCAGGGTCCATGTTACCCCCCCCCCGCGCACACTCCCTGTCCACTCTCCTGATGTGCGCACTGTGAAGCTGTGTGTCCGTACTGACATTGATGTGTCAGTGAGCACACAACCCCCCTGGCCCCTGCCAGGGGGGTGTTTTTTTTTTAGCCTTGGACCCCGGGGGGGAGGGGGGTAGGGTGGGTGGGTCCGGCCGAGCCCCCCCCCCCCCGGGGGTCCCCAGAGGGGGGTGGGATGTACTTTTCGGTGCCGAAGACGCCGAAAATTTTTGAAAAAGGTGCTATTTTTTAGCATTTTTCACCAATTCTTGGGCCTTTTCGGGGAAAAAAAGTGGGTTGGGTCCCCGGCACCCCCCCCGGGAGGCCCCCCAGGGGATAGGTGGGTGGGACCCCCTCCCCCGGTCTTAAAAAATACCCCTGGCCCCTGCCCCCGTCCACCGCCCACCCTCGTCCTCCTCGGCAAGCATACCCGGCTCCATAGCCTGTTGCTGGGCAGTGAGGCGGTGTTGGCCGTGTCACCGTGGCCAACCTGGTGCTGGACGGACTGACCCTGGCCCGAATCCTGAACGGCGACATCACCACCTGCCCAGAGGGGGTCGCCGCGGGCGCAGGGGTTGCCCGATGCAATGATTTTCCAATGGCAGCCACCCATACAGATACGTAAGAAATGCGACCACAAAAGAGCAGGAGCAAAAGAAAAATTGCACTGCCTTTGATTTTTGTAATTGGTTGGGCTTAGAAAACCACATAAACGAGAAAGCAAAGATCAGCAGATGGTCCCAGGTTGCCCTCAACATCTCCGAAAACGATCGGGAGTTCAAAATTCTGGATTTTCTTGGCCTTTCTCCGAGGGTTGGCAGCAGAATGTGGAATGGCCGGAATTTGTGGCGTCTTTTTGGACATCGGGGTGCTGGTTCAATGTTCTCAGGCGTGACAATTTACCCCCCGGGGGCGGGGATTCGCTTCAGCCCAATGGGGCAGCCTGACAGCCGGCCAGCAGCCTTCTCCAGCCGATGAGTTTTAATTCCTGTGCAGTCTGAAAGATGCCTGGATGGTGACGGATGTTTCGCTTTCATTAGTGCAGAAATGGGACGATTCCCGGTCAGATTTGGGCCAAAAAATGTTTTTTATTTTTTGCATTTTTGCAGTTTTTTTTTTAATTTTTTGTGGCCCTGTTCAACCCAGGTCGGGCCCAGTGCCAGCTGGCGGTTTCGAGGGGGGGGAAGGGCTGTATGGGAATCCCGCAACCCCATGGGTGATGGGGGTCGACTACCCCCCCCCCCCAACCATTCTGGGAGTAGGGGGGGGGTACCAACCCCCCACCACGGCCTTCCTGTGTTTCTGGAGCGATTTTTAGGTCAAAAGTTTCCTTCGCCGCTCGGGCTGAAGGAATTTTCTTTGTGCGGGTGCCATGGTGGGTGGGGTCCGACCCGCCCACCAGGCCTTCCGTGCAGCCCTGGGGGGTTGGCCAGCAGCATTTTTTCCCCACCAGCTCCAATTCTTTCGCCTTTGAGCTGGATCGCCCGGGGGTTCGTTAAGCAAAGCCATACCCAGGGGGAGTGGGCAATTTACCGTGCGAAAAAATTTTGTAATGTAAAATCACCATTCCCCTGTATGAGACCCTCCCATAAACAGTCCCCATGGGATTTTGGCTCCCAAGGGGGGTCTTATGTGGGGCATGTTTCTGCAATCAAATTGCCCTCTGTGCAGAAAATATTCGTTCAACGGTATTTCAGGAGATAATTTTATGTCCATGGACGGAAGCCCACACACATGGGGAAAGTGACTTGCCAACCTGTCATAGTACGACGGTTTCAAGGTCCTTGGTATCACAGGACCTGCCAGGGTCAAAATCCATCGGCTTGGCATTGGTATATACACAATATATGTGTATATAATATATATATATATATAATTGTAATATAAAATTATCAAATATAGAATAATATATATTTTAAAATATATAACATATGATTTATAATATATATATATGTATATTATAAAAATAGTCAAATTATATAATATATATATATTTTATAATATATAACATGTAATGTACAATATAATATGTATATATGTATATATATGTATATATTGGTAGATTGGTATTCTTCGAAGTCCCAGAAAAACTGTCCTTGTGCAGGCACTGCCAGGACAGGAAGCTGCCAGGGTCCGTGTTATGGTAGATCTGCCAGGTGGCAGTTTTTTTGGGGTGTCCATATTGGATTACTTATCCGGCTATTCATGAGGAAATTTCTGATTTTTTGAAAAGTATGTGGCTGCTCGTGGGGGAATTGGGTTTTTGGTTTTATATATTTTTTTATGGCCGGCTTTTGGTGAGTCTGGCTGTGCTATAAAATATCTGCAAAACTGAAAGCATGCACGTTCCAGCAGTAGTAACTGCAAATTGCAGTAGCTGCACTCGCGCCCGTTGCAGTTGCGGCAGGATGTATTCGTTCATTGCTGCTGGACAACAGAAACACAACGATCATCATGTGTATGCGTCACATATGCATATGTGTATGTATGATCACCATCACGTATGCACTTGCGTAGAGATCAGTATGCATTTGCGTGACATGCATGACACATACAGGACACGTATGACATGCATTCTTCCGCAACCTCCTCCTGAATCCTTCCTCGTTCCATGAACCTGCTTCCCGGTGCAGTCTCAAACACGTTTCCGCTCCCCCCCTCTGTCCCTCCGGCTCCACAAGGACATCGTGGCCCTCAACCCGGGCGGCCTCACGACCAACGGCAAGCCGCTGAACAACACCGCCAGCGCATCGTGCCAGAGGTTTTTTTAGTCGTGGACCCCGGGGGGGAGGGGGGTTAGGGTGCGTAGGTCCGGCCAAGCCCCCCCCTGGGGGGGGTCCCCCGGAGGGGGGTGGGATATACTTTTCGGCGCCGCAGGCGCGCGAAAAAATGCCATTTTTTTTTAGCACTTTTCGCGATTTTTCGGCCATTTTTTGTGGGTCCCCGGGACCCCCCCCGGGGGTGGGTGGGTGGGGGGGACCCCCCCTCCCCCCCGGTCTTAAAAAAAAACCCCTGATCGTGCTGCTGCAGGGGCCGACCGGCAACAGCGCCGCCCTGACGGCCATGCTGCAGCGGTACTACCCGGCCAGCGCCTCCAGGAACGCCGGCCTGCGACGGGCGTCTCCGCCGGGTGACACCCACACCTCCATTTTGCACGTATCACCAGAAAAATTTAATTTTTTAATTTTTTTTAATGTAAAAATTTTATAATAATAATAACCCCCCCCCCCAAATATAAAACCCCCCGGTTTTATAATTGGGCGAAATTTCAAGACCCCGAGGGGGGGTTTTATATTTTGGGGGGGTTTTATATTCGGTCGGAAAATCAACTTCCCGGTGGGCTCCAGTAGACACTTTTTTGGCCCAAAATAACAAATACGCCCACCCTTGGGGGTCCAAAACTTCATTTCGGGCGAAGGAGCAATTTTCACATGTTTTTGGTAAAAATTGTTCCCAAAATCTGCCAAAAATGACAATTTTGGGAGATATTTTGTCGAAAATTTTTCCTTCCGGCGCTTGCGCCGGAGGGGGGGTTTTATATTTGGGCGGGATTTCAAGGTCCTCAGGGGGGGTTTTATATTTGGGGGGGGTTTTGTATTTGGGGGGGGGGTTTATATTTGGGGAGGGGTTTAATAATAAATTATTATAAAAAATTTTAATGTATCACAGATGCGTTGTGATACACAGTGGCAGTCGGGTAACACTGGGGTGAATGGCTCAGCTCGTCCGGCCTGGAACACGCCTCATGGGGCCGTTCCTGCATTCAGTTCTCGCTATCCCTTCTTTGTCGGTGGAGTTGGCTTCGTTTTGAGCCATTTCTGGATGATCGATGTCTGTGCGATTACGACACGAGTTGCCCAAAACCAAAAAAAAGAGGATTGGCTGGGTTTTGAAAGTTTGCGGCCTCTGGCCCAAGGGGATCGGTATGGTGGCATGGTGGTTTGGGCAGGGTGGTACCCCCCCCCCTTGCCCACTGACCACCCCACTAATCCGGCCACCCGGTCGGGGGGTCACAGGTCAGGGGGTGCATATGACCTCTCCTGGTCGGGGGGTTGTAGAAGCCGGTCGGTGGGTGGGTGGGTGGGTGGGTGGGGCGGGCAGTATGCTGTGTGCAACGGTGGTCCCCAAATTTTCATCCGCTTTATTTTTAATTCGCCCCGAGAGTGGAACAACCCTCAGCAGTTTTAAAACGGCGCACCCAAAAGGACTGCATCCACCAGGGAAATTTCTTTGAAGTTGACACATTTGTGTTGGCAAACAAATGATTTTAATTTTCAAAACGGCTCAACTCGTCCAACGTCCCTTTCACTCAACCTCTCGGGTCACGAGGCGCACCCACCCCTCCCTCGAACCTCATCCCCCACCCTGCACCACGCAACCAAGCAAAAGGGGTTTGGACGCCGCTTCCACTGTGATGACAAGGGGTGTGGATTGGCATCAGCACCGTCGGTTTCGGCCTCAAAAGCCAACGTGAAACAGGTTCATGGCTATCCTCCCCAGCAAACCTGCTGATTGTACGGAAAAGGACTGCGCACAACCCAGTGGGTGTAATCTCACACTCCATACTGGTCCATACTGGTGCGAAACAAAGGGAAACAATTGGTTAGAAAGCCGATGGAATTTATTGGTGCCGTCCTCCCAAGGCTCTTTTCCAGGGTCCCTGGTTCCTGCTGTTGCTTTTTGGGGGGGGGTCAGGACATTTTTTTTTCGCAAAGTGGACTTTGACCAGCCCATGGCACATACATGCATTTTTTTTTTAAAGAAGGGTCAGTTGAACCACATGCATGAAATTCCTTTATACAAACGGGTGCCTGGCAAGCACCTCCAGTGGCAAATCCCGACAATTCCCGAAAACTCCCGACAATTCCCGAAAAATCCCGACAATTCCCGACAAATCCCGACAACTCCGACACAAACTCCGACAAATCCCGACAAATCCCGACAACTCCCGACAACTCCCGACAACTCCCGACAAATCCCGACAAATCCGACAACTCCGACAAATCCCGACAAATCCCGACAATCCCGACAAATCCCGACAACTCCCGACAATCCCGACAAATCCCGACAAATCCCGACAACAGCCCCAAAATGCCAGGTGCCTTGGTGCCTTGGGGGTCCTCGGTGCTGGGGGCGCTCTCCGCAGCGTACACGGGGGCCGCCATCCGGGCGGCGGAGCGGTTCCCCCGCGAGGCGCTCCTTGTGGACCGCCGTGATTGGGCCCAGGCGGGCCGCGCGGCCCACCCTCCCCCCTGGACCAGTGTGCCCTCAGCCCGCTTCCGCCGACCCGAAACGACTTCAAGACCTATCACGTTTGGCTCAAAACCGTCCCAGAGGGCCCTCCCCCCGATTCAATTCTGGTGCCGTTAATCAATTGTCACAATGATGCCCCACACCGTGCACAATGACTGCACTCGTTGGGAGGGTAAAATGCATCCCTTTGAAAGTGCACAGCTTTTGTTCCAGGGACCAAACAAGATGGCTGCTGTGGGAACACTAACACATGCAGGTGGCTTTCCATGTCCGGCAATACAATTGGGCCAAATCACAGCATGTCATTGACAACCAGGTTTCCCATATAACGGCTCTATACCTTCTGCCTCCTCCCCATGCATTTGTACATCATTTTGCAAGGTCCTATCCGGACCAGTTGGGCATTGAAAACCCTTTCTTGGTTCGATGTTTTTGCGGATCCTTCGGCTCGGCTGTTTTTTTGAGGCGGCCGCCGGGCTTCGAAGCCAAAATATTGAATCTTTTTCTTTTTGTCCTTGGGCTTTTTCGATTGATCATTGAAATTCATTTTTCTTCAAATTCTTGTTCTTGCATGCACAATCAATTGATTTTTTTTGTGGTGTTGAACCAGTGCATGATCTGGGCAAAGAAACCCTGTGTGTGAGATTTGGTTTGAAATTGCTGGGTTCGAGTGGGGACTTTCTTTGGTTAATTACGCGGGGCGCATCAGGTGGTCGAGGAAGGCCGACGGCCGTTGCAGGGGGAATTTAATGACTGCCAACCAAATTTGTGAAATTTTTCGTAGTCCCGTCCAGCAGAAGTGTACTGACTCCAGAACCGCAATTTTTTTTGCAAGTTCCGCAACTTTCCCGCAATTTTCCTGCAAGTTTTTCGAAGCGCATCCGACCCCCATCCCCCAGGTTTTTTTTTTTTAGTCTTGGACCCGGGGGGGGCGAGGGGGAGTAGGGT